>JAHPZR010031889.1:20000-22500 GCA_019787425.1 Platygyra sinensis | reverse complement strand
ATCTGAAGAGGGGAGCTCCATCCAGCCACGTTTCGCCACTTTGTACCACGGTAGGGGTGTGAGTTACTGAGTTGTAAGTCTGAGGGTTAAGTCATTGCTTTCTCTATCTGAAAATAATCCATGTTGGAAAAAGTGAAACCAGTTGTGTTTGATAAAGATCAATTGTGCGGTCTGCGAATAAACATAGATGATATTTATAATTATACTCAAATGCTCCAGCAAACTTTGATTAGAAACGATCGCGAATAAATAGAAAAATGCCAGCTGTTAGTATCTTTGTATGGTAGTTGTGACCACTGGAATACCCTTTAGTATTTGTTTATCTTGCTTTTTCCGTTACTTTGTCTTTTTATCTTTTTTCACCCAAGTTATCTAATTCTGTTTTTTTACTCTGAACTTGATTCCACGTTTTTTTCCCCATTTTTTAAAAGCTTTTTTTTTATTTTTAATAATTATGTTTTTTATATATATCTTGCTATCTTCATCGTATTATTTTCAACGGAAATTAACCCTTGTCAACCTATAATCAAGTCCAACATTGACGCCTTGCTACCTTTTGGGTTCTTTGTCTCTATTCTTTTGAACTTTTCTCCCACACATAGTTCCTCAAACGGTGTGTTATCACCTGTGTATTTGTTAGATGTAGTTTTTATTCGCAGAAATCAGCTGGGTCGGATTTCATTCTTTTGACCTTAAAATTCAAAAATTCAAATCGCTTCAATTTCTTTCTCATAAAAGAGATGGGCGTGAATGACGTCTAAACATTTAAATTACAACAATCAAGCTATTTTTTGTTGTAAAATTCTGTTTTCGTTTTCTCCAATATTTGTGCCAAATGAGAAATCCTCACATTTTACAGCTGCCAGTGGGTCATCCTGGATCCAAGCTTCTCAACAAACTGGCTGTAACATTTCTCTTTAATGAGGTAAGATTTTCTTCCTTTCCCTTGAAACACCTTATGTAGTCAATATCATTCAGTAGATGATCAGATTAGTTGATTAGAAACGCTAGATTTCCTGATTTCGCGGTTGAAACCGAAGCTCTCATGTCGACAAATTTGGTCCTGCGGTTGCATTGATAACCAATCTGATTTTGTTTTCGATATTTTAATCGATTCTAGACGATATGACGTTAAAGAGAACGGATGTTGCAGTATTGCAGTAAGAAAACATCCTTTTTTAAACATGGTTGATATTAAACTTTTAACTACAGTTTTCAAAAAAGAAAACAGTGCAGTGCAGGGAAAGTGCCAATCAACCTTACAACTCCTATATGTGCGTCACTTTTTATCATGTAATACGCTGGAGCTTTATTTTTTTGTCTTACCCAATGTTTTTCGTCGTTTATTGCCTATTTAGCTTTTTGCAAATACCAGGAGTTGATCAGTTTTTTCAAGGAATTTATGTTTCGAAAAAATGTAGAATTTCTTGATAATAATTAGTCACGACTCAAGAACGTCATTGGATATTTTTTTTATTCTTTGTTTATATTTATTTTAACCACATGTATCTCTGGTGTCTTGTGCCAGAGTATGTTATCGCTTGGTTACTTTAAAATCAAACATGTCAAATGCGTCGTACATTCTGCTTAAACTCATTCGCAGAAAACGCCTGGTCCGGCGATCAATTTAAATATCAGACTAAGCGATTGAGACTACGGCCTGGAGCAAACATCGAATCCAGTCAAACTTAATTCGTCGAACCCATTAATTTTTAATAGACGCAAATGCATGAATGGTGCAACGTTTGCTGCAGCTAAATTAGACTCAAATAAACTTGGTTTTATCATAGCGTAAGTTCGACTTCACAAGTCGGATAATGCGAGTTTGGTTCCGCGTTTCAGCAAATGCCGCTCTAAACGCGTGCTGATGAACTCAATTCAGTAACTCATGCAAATTACAAAATTTTTTATTTAAATGTGATGGACTGGGCAAACGTCACAAATATACACATTCCCCGATCTGCTAAACACTATTTCTCACCCTAACGAACATGTGTACAGAGAGAGTTTTGCGACCGGCGAGCTATCGAAAGTCATTGCAACCATCAAGACCGCTGCTCCAATCAGATTAATTCATTTGCATTAGCATACTAGTAGATTTCTACTAATATGGGTTACTTTAGTCCAGTCCCTGAACTCTCCTTTCTTCCCGCTCCCTATAAAACCCGGGCGGGCGAAAGGAGAGTACAGGACAACTTGCATGCGCATGCTCAGAACGAACCAATCAAAAATTACTAGGTCCCAGCCACGCTGCTCGATCGTGTCAATGTGTCGCACAATGCCTTTTTCGGCTCGTGCTCTGAAAAAAAAAGCACTAAACATTTTCTTTGACGTTGGAATTGTGGTAAAAAAACATAAAAAATGTAAAAATGGACAACGAGTACGCGTCCCTACTCTTTTCCCAAACATTTTTTTTTGTATTGTTTCTGCATGTTGAGCGAGTTTGCAAAAGTTTTTGAAAAAAAAGTCTGACGCGTACAAGTAGCTCATTTGCATGATG
>JAHPZR010031889.1:0-10000 GCA_019787425.1 Platygyra sinensis | reverse complement strand
CTAGAACCAGTAAGAGCAGGGGAGTCTAGTTTAGTCTGGATCTAGTCGAGGTGGGCAATCTTGCTGCTTAAGCGGCTGCAAGCTATAAATAATAGCTAGTAGCTCCTTTCAGTACAACTCAGTATTTCGCATTTTCATCCGCAAGCCGTTTCAGTTCCTCACCCGTAGTTTTCTACATAAATCTTTAAATTATACTCAGTCCAAAAATCCGAGTAAACAAGAGTTTAGGAGAAATATTAAGTACTACGTAATGACGACCAAACAAGGAAAAAAAAATAGAATAAAACAACTCACCCTCCAAAGGATGTCATTCTTTACTTTTCACCCTCCAAAGTAGATCTTTGCTAGGAGGTAGCTCCAAGAAGTAGATTTTAGGTAGAAACTGAGGCATACTATTCTATAATAAAAAATCGGTCGAGCTGAGAGGTTTTGAGATATTAGAACTACGTTGTAATTTCTTGCTGTTTACGTTTTTTCAGGTCAGCAGCTGACAGAGAAAATTTTCTGCACATGCAGGAGGTCCATTATCCATTACCCATTATCAACATTTATGAAAAATACCAGAGCCACAGGCGCTCAGAGGACGATTAGAGATTTCAATATATAAATTCATCAGTGTCGTTAACAGTTTTGGGGCATGCTGTTACGGAATAGCTCTGAACGCCTTACTGCAAAGGGGTACATTACCATAGTGCCTTGCGAACTTAACATAATCAACTCCTTATAAAGAAAATATTTTTCTTTATAATGAAAATTTGCCTCAGTATTTGATTAACTGTATACCCTGGGTTTCAGACTTTTGGAACGTTTCTGTACAATTAATTCTTTTTAAATTGCAAGATTTACTACGGATTTGCATGCTAAGGATTATCGGTGAGTTATAGTAGTAATAAGAGTGGTAATACTAGGTTCTGAAAACTGCAAAGATATATATCAAGATTTTGAGGTTTTGGACTTGTTTTGTCGCTCTTCATTTATCGTTTGTCAAAGGTATCACTCACTCAGTGGTTGTTGATGCAATGCATGTTTTGAATACTAAGATCTACAGCTTTCAAATGGTGTGTGGTTGTAATTGTTTTTGTTTTCTGTTCAACTGATGCCACAATCAAGGCTGTGTTTACAGAGGAAGGCTCCCCGTTATTTGCAGTGGCAATCGAGCTCATTTTGTCTGCAAATCGCTTTCTGATGTTCCTGGTAAGCGCAATGGTCCGCTTACTTAACATTCTGAAAACGTTTATCAATCACGTGCCGAGAATGTTTATCGCTGTCGGTGCCCACAGGAATCAAGTATTAGAAGTCGCCCTGCCAAATCAACAGCAGGCTACGATCCCAAGGCGCGAGAAGAAAGTAGCTTACCACAGGATGATTTTGATGGCGGCGTTACTGATTTGCCTGGTTCCTCCTTTTCTCTAATTTCTTTCGTAGTTTGCTCAGATGTATCCGGTTACTTGTTTCTATGGACTGCGTCAGTTTCTTTGATTAATGCTTCTGTTAATCCTATCTTTAATGTTTGGTAGAACAAAGAACTAAGAAATGCGATGAAATCGCCGGTGTCATTCTACTGTTTTAAATTAGGAAATTGAGTTGAACAAGGTGTACACGATAAAATTTAAAGTTGCCTATAAGATGAAATCTTTGATCTTCCGATGCTTTTTGTGGTTCTGAATGTTCTTTAAAAATACTACTATGGTTCTCTTTGAGAGAAATACGAACTATTTCATTCTTGGGGGAGAGGGGGGGGGGGGGCGGGCGGGGGGAGGGATTAAATGTTCAGTGAGGTATCTGGATGAAGCTTTGAAATATATCGAACAGCGGTTACGTGCCTTGAAAGCATCCATGGAGCAAATAACTGCACATTCTCAAATGTTTATTTCATTTTCTCCGACTACCGGGAATTATATTTAACGTTTGTTTTATTGTAAATACTTGTTTCAAGTTGAAAAATTCACCTAGAAGTAAGTTTTCCTTGACAGGATTGTAAAACGCTTTGCTGGTAAAAAGCTGAAATTCTGGGTTCTTTATTGTTTTCTTACTGAGAGATCAGAAATGTTTGCTTCATATTTAAAAGTAATTTCGGCGTCGTCTGTTCACCATCTCAGGATAAGACTTATACCATCTCTAAAGAAAGTCATTGTTTCTGTGTAAATTAAATCTTTTATGTAACACGAGTAATTGACACCGCGGTCCTATACGAAAAAGTATTTTTTTCTCACTCCGGGCGACACGACGGAACTAGCGAAAGTTTCCCACGTCCATTGCCGTTCGCATTCTAGCCTTTCCATCCTCTCATCAAGCATCTGTGCCAAGCATTTAGATTTCAAAACAAGTATTTTGCAAAAAAGTAAAACCCCGCAACCCTTTTCTGCACCATTATGGTAATCCAGTAGCCACAAGGTCCTCTCAGAGGGCTTTTGTTTAAAGGAAATGCGAAATTTCCTTCGTATTTCCTTAACGGAAATTGAGCTATTGTTCTGCGTAGTCAAGTTTCAAGAAAGTCAGTCATAGAATAAAATCTTATGTTCTTTGTTTCTTTTCATTTCTATCAGTTGTATCTGTGATTTTTACTTTCAGAGTATTTTATCGCTTGTTGGCTTTGAAATTGCAGTTGTAAGTGTTCTGTATTAACTCATTCGCACCTGGCCTGGCGATTCAACTCGAAACTAATTGCTTAAAATTCATCATAGCATTTGATTGAATCGGTATATTCCCCATCAAAGAGTTGGTGCCATAAGATCGAAATTTGACAAATCGAAATTCCTTTTTTACTTAACTTCATACTTTTATTACTCGTCAAATACTTATTTCCATTTCTTTCAAATTTGCAAAATTAACTTGTTGGCCGAGAAATCACACTTGGCAGCTGCAGTGGTTCTTAGCGGAAAATCGCTCAAGCCTGCAGCAAACTCAAACATTTTCTTTGGTAGAGGTAACGTATTCCTTTTCTTTCAAATATCTTCGCCGGTAATCATTTGTTATCTTTTGGTTTATAAACATGATACTCTAGATTTTACACACACTTCAGTATACTGTATACATGTAACAGCCTAAAAATTCTTTTTTATTTTTTTATTTTTTTTATTTTTCTGAAATGACATTCTAAATCATTGTTTACGATTGTTATGGCGTTCTTTCTTTAACTTTGAACAGAGCTCGTAATATTCTTTGCTATGTTAAATCAAATTTAAGAATGATAATTACAGTAAATGACTCTAAAAGCAGAAAACTGGTTTGGTGGTTCTATTGAAAAGGTTACTGAGGTTTCCCGTTTCAGAACATTTAGAAAAACAGGGTCAACGCAGAGGCGGTTGACCTTAAATCTATACCTCGATCAACTGCTAAGAATAGCAGTCATGATTCATATGATTTTTTTTGAAAAAATTTTCTTCTGTTCATGGGCAGTGTCAAAATGAAGCTAACATTAAAACTTGGCTTGTATTGATATATGTATGTTATTTTTTGGAAAAAAGGGAATAGATCAAAAAAAATCTACCATTAGCTAAAAGTTAGCTGCTTTGTCTGTACTCTTTTGATTTAACATATCAAAATAAATTCTAAACTCCACCCGGAGAAAGTTTTTCCAATTGTGCACTTGCCATTTGTAATTTGCTATATCCCATTTGCAGGGAAGAATTAATCATCTATCACGTTCAGGAATCAAAGAGCAACCTCGTTGTAAATGCAGTTGATTCATTGGAAACCTTTTGATTAATGCGGTATAAAACAGAATAGAGTTGCCTGCAATTAAGACCTGAATTAGACTTCCAGACTATTTGTTTAGTCTCTCGTAGCCATTTGTATTTAACTGTAACAAATAGATTTGACTTTCAATTTTGTGAAATAATTTACTCTCTTGCTGCAAAGTCACGTTTTCCTGCAGCGAGTCGCGGTCCTGTTCTGCCTAACATATTCCTAGCTCCTCTTGTCGAAAACTGGCATCTCTCGCCAAGTTTCAAATTTAAAAATATAAAAATCTTGAATGTCAACTTAAATCGATTTTCAAGAGCTTACGAATAGGATTGGAAGCGTTTTTATGATAAATTTATCAGGAAAAAACCAGTTTATTTAAGCAAGATAAGTAAACCGGAATGTACAGAGACAGAGAATTCTTCAGATTAAACACAATTTGTCCTGATCGATTATATCAACGAAATGAAAAAAAAAGTTAATATGTGGTTTTACGCACAAATTAAAGGTGGAAATTTTGTCTCACTGTCTCTTTCCTTCCCCAACTCTTAAGAGACAAATAATATTTCAATTTTCTGTAGAAGGATAAAAAACTTTGTCTACCAGTTGAACGTTCAAAAAAGTTTAGATTTAAAACTGGATAAGAAAGTTTGCTTAAACGGTGTTTACACTACGCCTCGCTTAAAAAAATCAGCTCAGTGTTAGCGGTAATTCATAAATTCAAAAGGGTAGTTTCATTGAATTTCGCAATAATACGTTTTTTGGTTTTTGGTGGAAGGAATAGCGGTTATTTTAGCGAGTTTTCCCTTTATTTTCGCTTTCGAATCGGGAACAATTTTAGAGATATGTCGAGACCCCAACCTTCAAAATGTGTTTGCTTGTAACAACATGCCTAAATAGATCTTTTCTTGGATCAGCGAAAGATTTCCTGTGAATTTCCATTTGTTGGGTCATAAGTAAAACCAGAAAATGTCCTTCGTTTAGTCTTCTCAGGATTTAATATTTAATTTTCTATTTGCATCAAACGTTTCCTTCAAAACTTTGGCGAAACAAAAAAGCGTCGCAATTTCGTAGACTTCCCCCAGCCACTGCGCACTTGTGGCTGATAGTGTGCTATGGCTCAGCCAATCAGATTAAAGCATTTGCATTAGTATACTAGTAGAATTCTACCGATATGGGTTGCTTCTCTAGGTGACTGTTTCTGCAATTCGTTTTTTGTAAATAAATAAACACGTTCAATTATGCTTTCTTCGACTTTTTCTAGATTTTGCTGACCTGGCATACCTTCTAAAATTCCTATCTGACGGATACAGATTATATGTGTTTTCAATAAAAGCGTTAATCACTAACTAATAGCTTAAAAGATCGTTATCGTATAAAAGCACGTTATTTGTGTTCAGTGCTGAGCATAGCCTTTCGCAAAGGTCGGAAACGTTTACTTTAAGAGAAAGTTTTTAAGGTCATTCAAGCTGTAGCTACCGTCAAGGTAATAGGTGTGACTGAAGAAAATCACAAGTTTAACACGTCTGTCAAGATAACAAATGAAAACAGCAGTTGCATGGCGTTATAGGACGAAAACAAGCTTAGCGACAAAACGAGGCTACGCCTCGTGCGAGTCTAAGTAATGCCTCCCAAAAGGGAGGCAAAGAGCTTTTCACCTCTCACTTAAAGTTAGTCGCATCGAAGAGATGTTGGAGGCTCCTCGTGCGGGTAGACCGGTGAGGGTGGGACTCTGTATCTACCAATTTTTAACTTCAAACTCTAATTTCAAAACAACAACAAATCTTCAAAATTTCCTATTTCCATAAATTTTACTAATCCTTTGAGAAAAACTATTTATCTCCAAATACACCTAAAACGACCCAAAACATAGATATGTGAAATGAGCATAGAGATTCTTGATTGCTTGAAACGTAAACGAGATATTTGCAATAAAAACATAATACCCAGCCAAAATACGGCTTTCATGTGGAACCCCGCCTTAACTGATCAGTCAATAAAATGTTCACCGTCGAGTATGGAAACTTAAAGTTCGAGGTGAACTATTACCTATGACACTTGAACTTAGCCAAGATTCCATAAAATTACAAACTCCTTTCTTCAATTTCCCCAGATTGAGCGAAAAATTATAACAGTCAGTTGGTGCAACCAGTGCAGCTTAGCAAAATGATTTCAGATTGGAACAGAAGCATATTTGTGATCTGGTTACTGAAGATATTGTTCCTGTCAATGACACTGCCGCCTTCATTAACGATGCTGTTCTTGCTGCTGTAAATGTGCCATTCTGTGTTATTGCCTTCCTTGGTAACCTGGTCGCCATAGTAGTGGTAGTGAAGACACCTGCTTTACACAAACCCAGCAACATCCTGCTATGTAGCCTGGCCTTCGCGGATTGTCTATCAGGTGTCACCTCGCAGCCGCTTCTAATAGTGTGGCGTTTAGTGATTCATCGTGCCCACAGATCGTGTGCTTATCAACTTATGCTCAAAGTACTGTTTCGTTGCAGTTACAGGATAACTACTTTATTGTTCATCGTTAACATTACAATCATGAGCTTTGATCGTTATAGTGCCCTTGTCACAACCTCTACAATATCGTGCTAATGCGAGCAACAAGGGTAAGGAGTCATTATTATAAAATAATTACGCTGTTTTGGCTTTAAACTGTTGAAGTTTGTAGATGGCCATGTTCTGTGGTTTGCAAGGTATAAATTAAGAGGGCTGGGGCTTCCTAGATACAAGTTATATTATGTATGATTAATCGCATGAATACAAGTGTACTTAAAGATCTATATTAAGACTGATATTTGAAATTTCTCTCAAAGTTGCACAAGCCTGGAATAACCTCTTTAGACTGCTTACTCTTTCATAACCGATACCTTTCAGTTATGAAGTCACGTCCAGCTAAAGTTAGTTTTAGACTCAAAGAATGCGTCACGTTGGATCCTTAGGTTTTGAGAAAAACATATTAACCTTGGTAGGTGGCAAGTGATAAGATAGTTGCCATGGACACCTTAACTCACGGGAGGAACATTTAAGTGCATCGTAATTTTTTATAACCATGTTTCTCAAATTGGGCTACAAGGTCTCAATGTGTTTAGTTGGAAAAATTCGAATTCATCGCGTACTTATTCTGCTATACTCCAAGTCAAATAGTGCAAAACTTGGAAGCAATACTTATAGGTGGGGCCGGGTGTCAAAATGAATCAGCTTAAATGAGTTACTTTCGGTTCACCTTGCAGTTTGTTCTAAACGATTTTTTTTTCTTTTTTCGCCAATAGATGCAGTAATCAAGGCTGTGCTTGCTGGATTAAGCGTCACGCTGTTTGTAGTGATAACCGAACTCATTTTGTCTTCAAATCTTTTTCTGATGTTTCTGGTGATTGCTGCTGTCCGCGCACTTGTTGCTCTGACAACGTTTATCAATCACGTAAGAATGTTTATTGCTGTCCGTGGCCACAGAAATCAAGTACTAGAAATCGTCGTGTCAAATCAACAGCTAGCTACGATCCTAAGACGCGAGAAGAAAGTAGCTTACCACATGATGATTTTGATCGCGGTGTTACTGATTTGCCTGGTCCCTCCACTACTACTAAAAGCGTTTGAATCATCGTTTGCTGAACAGTATCGCTACTTATTTCCTTTGAAAACATTTTCAGGGACCTTGTTGGTATCATGATAACTTTGAGATGACAACATCCTTTGCATTAAACCCTCAAAGATACGTTGATGGTGAAAAAAATGGTGGAACATTAACCCTGCACATTTGGATTCGTGGCCTTTCTTCTTGGTTGCTTTTTGCTGAATTTTGTATTTTTGAACGATGTTCTTTGCATAAAAGACCGTAATTTGATAAACAGTGATAGGATCTGATCTAGGAAAATGATGGATCTTCCTTTTGTGATCTCACACCCACATTCCTCCACCAACATGTTCCACTTAAATCTCAGCACTGGCGTTTGGACCAGCATGTCAACAATCTTGTCCACACAGATTTTGTGACAGACCTCCTTCCCAGTGTGGACACGAAACTGTTGTTCTGCTTCAACAAAAATGTTTGTCAGGTATTCCTTAGGGTACCACAATGTCCACACTTCTAAATTGACTCTTCACTCTCTTCAATCTTAACAAAGGAATAGTAGTGTTAAATATAACAGTTTAATTTTTGTGCTAAGAAAGTTAACTTTAGAAGGCAAGGTGCATTTTATTTCCATTACTAGTTAAATTCCAGGATGGCATCACTTGTCAACAACTACCAGAATTCACTGTGTATCTGATTATCCTTTCTTATTCACATTTTGCAGTCCCAGAGGGAAAATAATTACATTATAGCCGTGAGCAAAGCAAGAAAAAATGACAGATTCTGATAGTTGTAGTCATGTGGCACTACCATGAATCTGTCCTATTTGATATGAAATATATGTTGGATCACAGGCATTCGGAACACATCTGGTAATGTTGAATACTGAAGCAATTTAATTATTGGGTTTATATTGGAACAGTAAAAAATAAGCTTATTGTAAAGACACGATATAAGATACATTTTCTTGAGTTGTATTTAGCACCCTTGTGTATTCCTGAGGAAATTTGGGCTGGTTTTACCACTGTCTTACTTAAGAAAATTAACACAAGGACACAAAATACCACACAATACACAGCACAAATAAGTTTGAGATGCCTGTTGGACTGCTTTTAGGTTGGAACCAACAATGACACTATACATATTAGACAATGCTTCTTTGCATACAAACTAAATGTTGATCTTTTATCTGAGTATGCTGGACTCGCAAGGAATCACACTGAATTACCCAGCAAGAATATTTCAACCAAGCGAAATTTTAATCCAGCTTTCCCTCGGTTCACAGCAATGGACTGTGAATTCCAGTAAGCAGTAATTAGACCATAAGACGGTTACGCTCTACTCTGGAGCTCTCTAATCTGTGACAACTCCTCAGTAATAACGATTGCAAACTTCCCAGCTTTCGTTCTGAAGGTCGTGCTTCAGTCATGATTCAAAGCACAAAAATATTAGCTTAAAAGTTTACATCATTCCAGCATCGAGCTCGTTCTCCACTTTTTCAAACTAATCTGACTAACTGAAACACTCGATGATATCTAAAGACATCAGTAAACTTTCATCGTCCACGTCTTCCGTAAACAGAAATTCAATCTCGGTGCCTTCAGGCTCACGAGACACGCAGTCTGCCATTTCGGTTTGGCTTGCAAGCGTGCACCTTTGATGTCACGTGATCCAAAGCCTCAACATATTCGCTAGGGAATGGGCCGTTTCCAGACACTCCGTGGAGAGACTATGGCCATGTTTACTTGCCGAGATGGCAAAAAAAACTTAGCAGCCAGGCTTCGAAAATATTATATAAACCGCCCAGGGCGGTGAATATTTATCAACCATCCACCGCTAGCCACCTCCACTTCGGTGAATAGTTGTTTTAGTATATACTAAAACAGTGAAATAATAAACACCACAAAAAGTTAATTTGGATGATTTCTTAACTTGTCACGGATGCAAACCAGGACGCCATTTTCTCTCGAGTTGCTCGGAGTTAAATAGCACAGGATATTCGGAGTTTGACGAGCCAATCAGCGAGCGCCTTCAAAGCGATCCACTGTTTTAGTATATACTAAAACGTGATATAAGGAATCGCTCGACCAGTTAAGATTGTTAGAAAATCTCTGTTCAGCTCGGAAGTGATAACTAATATTAACTAGAGAGTCCAAATTGTGCCTGTGAACAGAGGAGGGGATATAGAAGCAGGGGAGAAGCCAAAAAGGGGTATATCGGAAGGGTTTACGTAAATGTTCCATTGAACACCTGAATACACAGCGGTCATAGAAATGGTCACCAAGGAGTTCGTAATATGGTAGAGGATACAATGTTCAGGAGCATAATGTTAAATTTTCGATCATAAGTACCATTCTTTACAGCTATCCTGTAAAATATAATTAAAATGTGCTGAATTGAATCTGTTTTCTAAGTACTCTTAGACTGTAAGCAACCGTCGGTTTGGGCGTTGCTATGTTTAAATATAAAGAGTGATTACATGCAGCAAAACCGTTTCAGGCCACGTTTTGCAAATGGTCAGAAATATTGAATTTTCATATTTCGAATAAATGGTTTCATGAAGCAAAATTTTTATCTGAAGTATGAGACCACCTTGAGTCAGTTTCCTTATTTTAAACGAAAGATCCTCTTGTTTGCACTTTAACAGGACACCAGCGATTTCGTCGCATTTCTTAGTTCTTTTTTCCACCAAAAATTAATGATAGGATTAACAGAAGCATTTATCAATGCAAATGAC
>JAHPZR010031887.1:10000-20745 GCA_019787425.1 Platygyra sinensis | reverse complement strand
ACTGCTTGCTGTCGCCTGTCGCTACGGATGGCATGGATGGAAATGATTGAAATTGAAAAAAATTGGCCAATTTTTTCAAGTTTTGATGCCACAATTTCCAAAAAATCCTCAAGAAATTAATTATGGTTAGCCCTCTCTGATAACATTCATTTGATATCTTCGTCGTAGCTTTACAGAAGCTTTTTGTTTATGATTAAAGCCTTAAGTAACGATTTTGGGACAGAATTGACCTAAAAAACAGCAAAATCCTTGTGACAATGCCCCTTTAAACCCGGAATTCTCAAGTTAAATGTAAGAGGAGGCCAAAGCAACTTTGGTATTGCCTTTATCTTTGTTAGCTTCGAAGAAAAAGGCTATTACCCTGTTGTTTCGGTAGGACAGCTACGTTTTTGACTGCCGCTCGTACTGAGGGCGCAGCCGCTGTATGCAAGGTGATTGCTACAAGTAAAATATGCCATAATTTTGCGTTGATATTTTTTTCCTTTAATTTGTCTCAGGAAGCTCGCGCTGATGTTTTTGTGTGTTTTTGTTAGTTTTTTCTACTTTATGTATTGAGCGCGGTGAGCTCAGAGTGAGAAACTGAGACACTTAAAACGCTCAGGGTTCCCCGAGCAATAACTTTGCATGGACCTTTCTAACGATCATTCATGCCTGGTGAATCCGGTGGTTCTGTAAATAGATCATTATCTTTAATTGTTCTTTCCACCATCACAAAAAAAAAACCAAACAAACAACAGCTCTTACCACGCCCGAGGAGTAAACGGATCGAAAATATATAATACGCAGGCAGTCCATTTCCTCCGCACCTCCACAAACATTTTCACAAAGAACAATCTACAACACACCGGACAACACGTGGAAATCACTTCGTGGACTATCAGAGAATCCAAACATTACGGTATTACGTGGGGATAAGGATTCCAACAGTGGCTATTATCCCTAGAGAAGTTTACATCAGGAAACTTGAAACCATGATCGAAGAAGGTATCAGTCAAGGAAAGTATAAAACTACAACTGACTGCACACTGTCGGACCTGAAATCCTTCCAAGACTTCCTTCACCGCAACTTCAGCAAAAACTCTTCCACACCCTGGATCTCACACAAATCCGTCCAGTCTCCAATCAACCAGCTCGTCTTTACGCCACAGCAAAAACTCACAAGTTTGAGGACTACAAACTCATTACAACGAGAACCTCAAACTTAGACCCATCATTAGCACCTGTGGAACTTATTTTTACGAAACAGCTAAAGCGCTTGCAAAATATTTAGCACCACTCGCGGAGAATCATCATACTATTAAGAACACACTTGACTTTGCGGACAAACTCAAAGATCAAACGATTGAAGAAGATGAAATTGTTGTCTCCTATGATGTCACATCCTTGTTCACTGAAATCCCCTTGGACGAAACCATCAATCATATCATCGATCAAATCTACAACCAACAGAAACTGCCCCAGATCGCACCAAGACCAATTTTCAAAAGGCTTCTAGAAAGAGTCACCAAAGGCACCACTTTCACCTTCAACGGGAAACTGTACAAACAAGTAGACGGTTGCAGCATGGGAAACCCTCTTTCACCCACATTGGCAAACATCTTCATGTGCAAATTGGAAGCCGACGTTGTTACACCTTTAAACCTTCCTTTCTACAACAGATATGTAGACGATTGTTGCACAAAAAGGAAAGCCAATGCCCCGGACATTCTTCTTGAAAATCTCAACAGTTACCATCCAAACATTAAGTTCACAGTAGAAGAAAACCGGATCACTTCCTAGACACCGCCTTTACCCATCAAGAGGGAAATTTTACTACTAAAGTCCATCAAAAACCAGGGAAACTACAAGTACATTGGAAATCGGCCATTCCACATAAATGGAAACGCAACACTATCTTAGGTGCACTTCACAGGGCAAAACGAATAGCCACAAATTGGCAAGAAGAAGTACAAGCTATTAAACAATCTTTCATCCGATCTGGATATCCCGCCAAATTCGTTAATGAGGTTATTAACGATTTTGAAAACCCAACGGCAAGAGATGATGAGACGATTATTCCTGTTCACTGGTTTGATGAAAGAACAAAAATCGGCATTCAACTACCATTTTGTAGGAGAAATGAATTTGAAAGTAGGAAATTCATAACAAAACTTAACAAATACACCAAAGGGAAATTCAACTTCCATATCTTGTGGCAAACACGCAAGATTGAAACCCTCTTCAAACTCAAAGACAAAAACACTCATCCATCGCACGTAATATACAGAGGCACGTGTACTTGTAATCAAGTTTACATTGGTGAAACTGCACGCAATCTTGAAGTACGTGTCAACGAACATTCCGATATAAACAAACAATCGGAACCGGCCAAACACTTAAAGACACACCCTGAACACAAATTCACATGGGACATTTTGACTTCGGCTCACTCCTGGACAAAGAGGAAAATAAAAGAGGCATTTTACATCGCACGCTTCAATCCAGTCCAAAATAAACAAGTCCAGTCATTCCATCTTACTCTATACCCCATGGGAACTGGTATTACGTAACCACAAATATAAAACAGTTGGTTGTATGCAAATTCAATCACTCTGAAGATGATCGCAAGATCGAAAACGTTTAGTCAAACATTTTAACAGTTTTTACCTTTTACTATTTTATAACCTTACCGGCGAAATGCACATATGCAGAAGTACGTTTTCGTGGATATTGACTCAAGAAACCGAAGAGAAATACAAGTATGTCTCCGTGTATTCATTTATTTTAAAAATATCAAGGGAAATCATTTAACTTTCCAGAACTGCGTTGTTTGGGAGTTCGGGGAGGTGAATATAGTATGTGCTTACCAGTGTGCAGTGTCCAAGTGTAAGTGCATGACGTTTTTGTAAACATCAATTGTAGATGCGTACAGTTTCCCGCTGTTTCCAGTGCTACCCCATAATACCCCACAATCCCTGCTCGTCAACTGCCAGGTCTATTGAATTGTATGAACTCCACTGGTAGCCAGTCTTCCTGGGTGTGTGACCGCTCACGGTGATTGTGGCCTCGACGCGCTCTGTCAGCAAACTGAACTTGTCGATGTGGTTTGTATTTTCCCTATCAGAACAGAAACAGGACAAGAAAGAAAGGCATGGATCAACGAACGAATGAGTGAATAGCAAGCAATGATGTAAGGCTGATACTACGTGAAAAGCTTAACGGGGCAACGACATGATAGAGTCCAAACTGAAAGCCAAGAGTTGTAGCCGTGAACAGCTGTTTCGACCTTGTTAAGTCTCGTCAGCACGGTGTAGCAAGTTATGAAGTAACCAGCTGGTCGACTGATATCCATATACTAGTCTTTATTATTCAACAAATTGTAACACTATCCAAATATGGTCATGATGCTCTCGATATCTGTCATCCGTAGGTGACGGATATCCGGCGATATACGTAGCTTCGTACGTGGGAAGAAAAAGTGAAGTGAAAAAATGTTGACAGAAAAGGTTTAAAAATGTTACGAGCTTGGAAATCAATTTTGTTATCAATTTGTTGAATAATAAAACAATTATCCTGCTCAATCTTGCGGAATATCGTCTGATTTTAGCCGACTCGGCCTACGGCCTCGTCGGTTAAGTATCGGACGATATTCCGCGCGATTTCGCAGGATAATTGTTAAATATACTCACTAAATGCAGATGGTGATGACTTCAGATGAAAACTCTAATCCAAATCTTTGCCAATTGGCCAATGTCACATGCAAACGCGTGACAAGGGACAATAGGAAAAATCCAGAACATCATGTCGTTGCCGCGATAAGGAAACTGCGGACAGACACAAACTGTCCCGTATGGCTAAACAATGTTAAAAATGAGCAGTATATCGGATCTGAAAAGACCTACGGCCTCAAAATGAATGAATGAATGAATGAAAGAATGAATGAATGAAAGAAAGAAAGAAAGAGAGAGAGAAAGAATGAATGAATGAAAGAATGGATGAAAGGATGAATGAATGAATGAATGAATGAAGGAATGAAAGAATGAATGAGTAAAAGAATGAAAGAATGAGAGAATGAAAGATTGAAAGAAAGAAACAAGAAAATGTCACTTTTCCTATGATAGGACAATTGTGCTATTTTTGTCTAGTTTGGTAGTTTGGGTTAGCAGAAGAAAACAACACGGTACTCAGTTTTGTTATAGCAACTAGCATCTTTCATAGCAGGAAATATCGATAGTTGAAAGACTACTACAAACGAAGAGAGAAGTACTACGTTTAGACAAGAAGGACCACAAAACAAGATAACAACAACAAAAACAACAACAAAGCAACAACAAAACCTATGAAAACCTATCTTCAAGAAATGCAATGTAAAGGACACCTAAAACATTACCTGTTATAATAGAGGAATGGTCCATACACCACTGCTCCAGTTCCGTCATATTTGTTAGGCAGTTTGTAAGTCTTACGAGTCACTCCCGCTTTAAACTTGTCCATATTTTCATATTCTTCAAGAACGTCTCTTGAATAATAAGATTCCAAAACGAATATGGTCTCATCTCCCATGATTCCTAGTGGGTCTTTCATCCAGTCCCCTTGTTGTATCTGACGTGCGTTGTGAGTGACAGGTTGACCAACAGACTTGATATTAGTACAGCTGTCTACAGAAAATCGAGAATAGCGTCAAATTTCACATGGTTAGTATGGTTCGAAGGACAAGACCAATAATTAAGCCGCAAAAACGGGACGAGCCCAATAACACAAAATTGAGTTCAAGTGAAAATGAAATTATGTAAATCCATTTTAAAAGTGAGGGGATCGAAAGTCCCGTTGATCATTCAGTGGATCGATTTAGCGCCCTCTTTCCATTCGATATATTATTAATACAAGCATCCCTATTTCAACCCGTGCCCTTTCGAATAAGCGCCCCCGTAGGGAAAAGTGGCATTCAAAGACATTTACATTGAATGCACTGATTAATGATAGAATGAATTATAAAGTTTAAAAGGGAGGCAGCGTGGCCGAGTGGTTTGAAATTTGGAGGTCCCTGGTTCAAACCCCCACCCAACTGCTATCTCGATTTGTTCTCGGTAGTCCCGAGTTCAACTCCTCGACCGCGTTGTGTAAATAGCCAACTGGTCAGCTCCCACCAGTTGAGATTCTTAACAGTTTATGTTATATTTACAGTATTTGTTTATTTATTTACAGTGTCCCCAATTAGCACAACAGTGTTAAATACATTAGACACTTAAATAAAGTTATTATCATTATTATTATTATACTTTACATTTGCTGGAACAGTACAACAATCGAAGTTCCCATTTTTACAGATCTTGAATTTAACTTTCTGTTGTTTTTTACTACAATATTGTGTTACTAAAATATTGCAACAGATAACTATATATTTAAGGAGAATTAAGCGCCCTCACTTAGTTATAGGGTAAATAATTAAAATTGAGCCATCCATAACTGCATCAAGACCAAGATTGTACTACACCGTGTCTGTAATTGATGTGACTTATGTTTATTTTGATCTATATTCTCGGAGGGTTGTCCGGAAAATTGCATCACTTGAATATATTTCACTTCTTACAAGAGCCAAGGGGGTTTCAGGGTTGTCGATCCGTACGGTCCGCACGGATGGAATAGGCCGTTTTCAATCCGTACACCATCTGAAAATTGCTTGTCAACTAAGGGGACTTAAAATATGAGTTTGTTGCCGATTGTTTGCGATGAAGGTGTGTCACTTGAATATATTTTGCAAACGCAACGCATGGTGTTTTTACTCATTTAGTTATAGTTTCTTGTGGAATGATAGGTAATTACCGTAGTTTGGTTCGTTTAGGGACTTAAAGATATGGTACGGCGAGGCTGTAGTACGGTGGCAAACAGTGAAGATCACTTCCGGTGGACGTCATGTCGCGTGTTCCACTACGGCTTTCCCGCCGTACTCTTGCTATCTACTACGGGAAAGTGCCTAGTTTCACGTACCCTTCACTACGTGAGTATAAGCCCGCTGTTTACTTCTCATTTTGACGCTTTTTTCAATGTTTGAACAGCCTAGCCCTAAGATAAAGTACTCAATCATAAAATCTGTTCGAAGAAAATTGTTTGTTTGTCATTTGTACAGAAAATTTGAAGGATTTTAACCGCCTATCGTAAGCGACAGTCATATTTTATTGACCGGTCCGAACAGCCGTAGATAAGAAAGCTTTGTTTCTACTAAGCTGAGTTGTTCAAAATGTATTTTTACTGAAAGCTGTGTATTTTCGGACTCGTCACATTGTACGAACACCCTACCCGTGTTAGCTTTTTATCAGTGTTAAGCTTATTTTGTTTTGTGGTTGAATAACAGCGGTTCTGAAAGCAGCTCAGCAAATCTAAGTTTGGGAGATGTAAGATGACACAAGAAAGGAAATTATTGTCATTAATCAAGCCTATGTCGTATGAAAGTAGAATAAAGTCGAACGTATCCCTTTTTTTAAAGACACGTAGATGCTGAACGCCCCGTTGGCCGTACAGCGAAATCTTAATCTGTTTGAGGTTTGCGGAGGGAACGGAGTTTGTCAGCCTAGTCCCTCACGGCCGAAGTAGCCGTAGTAGCAGCCCGCCGTAGTGTATCTTACAGTGTAAAGTCTCTATCCCATATTGAGTACATCGGCTATTAATTGCATTTGCCCAGGTTTACTAACAACATATTTCTTACTTCTTTTAGTTGGAAGTGGATTTCAATTCGTGTAAATTGCATGATATTGGCGCGCTGAAACGGTGCTCTTGTGGTCAGCGAATGTACCTTTGGTACGTATGTAATATAATTGCAGCCACCTAGATTTACGATGAAATAAAGCAAGGGAATGAAATCCACAGATCTAAAGTAAACGTAACGGCTTATCAGAAAGTTGCAACCCTCATTTGCGTTGAAGCCCCAACATTAAATTCGCAGAACCAAATACATTTATAAAATATTTAAGACAGTACGCGCATTCTCATTGGTCGATAGGCGTGTTTAGATGAGAGTATGCAAACACGGTTGTCACGTCACGCTTTCTGTGTTTCCCCGGCACAATTTGAAACCATTTCAAAGCCGGTAGTTCAACTCTCAAGTACAAATATTAAGGAATTCAAATGAAGAAAATTTTTCCAAGTTTTGATTTGGGATTGACCATCTCTTTCCCTCAGACCCGTGGAAAGAAAGCAAAAGAAAGAAGAACAACAGCGCTTTGCATGCCTCGATGTTAGTGAGCTAGACGACCTTGCCGAGGGAGCTCAAGCGAAGACAACAAAATATTATGCAACAAAATACACAGTAAACGTTTTTCAAAATAATTTTTGCATTTAATTACTACAATAAAATTCTCAAAATCACATGCTGTTTTTGAAAAAGATGTGCAATAAAATTAAACGCCAACTATATGCTACAGTCTGCGAAGCGAAATCTGTTCAAATCAAATTTTACACGGCCGATCGGTTGCCGTGTTTGGCTGTCAAATGTTCAAAAAATGACCATTAAAACTTGGAAGAATGTACCAGACAGCTCACCAGACTGATGGATTTAATGCCTTCGACTTAACTGCATTAACTCAAACTTGCCTGCTTGTGCTATGATTCCAAACCAGCAAAACTTCACAAGGCACGATGAGCGATTCAACTTCTCAACCATCTTCTCGGGCTGCCAAATCGGGCAAGTTTGCGTCACTTTCAAGAGCGATCAAGCACAGTGAGTTTCATCTTGAAGTTCTTTCCTTACAGAGTCGTAGATATTTTGAACATTTCTTCTGTTTTCACCGAACTTTAGGCATTTCTCCCAAAGATTTAGAAGGATTCAAAGCTGATATCGCTTTCATTTACACGGCGCTCGCTTGCTCGCTGGCGATTTTGCCAAAATTTTGATTTTTGTAACGCGAAATTTCATTGGTTCGTGCGTTATCAGATGTGCGTTTTGATTGGTTAGTAGGAAAGATGATTGTCTAGAGCGTGTATTGAGAAAAGCTTTTTGGATCAAGAAGTGAATAAACAAAATTTCTCTTCATTTGTCGAATTAATTTTGAGAAATATTTTATAAAAGCAATAGAAAAACTTTTTTCCTGTGTTTGCATAGCCTGATATAAACACTCGAGGGGTGGGAGAATTCTCGACAGTTATGCAAACCCTCGACTTCGTCTCGGGTTTGCATAACTGTCTCGAATTCTCCCAACCCCTCTCGTGTTTATATCAGGCTATGCAAACACGGAAAACGTTTTCTATTGCTTAATTGTATATAGCGTGTGTTTGGGCACGCAGGCTTTAAGAACGAAGAATATACAATTTATTTAGCATGTGTGTTTGAGCTCGCGCGCTTTAAGAACGAAGAATATAGATTGTATTTGGCGTGCCTGTGTTTGGGCTCGCACGCTTTAAGAACGAATACATGGTATTAAGCGTGTGTTTGGGCTCGCACTCTTTAATGTATATCTGGCTTGTTTGTTGTGGCAGTATATCGATTCATAATTTCTTTCGCTCTAAACGGGTTATATTATTCGCTCACGCTTAAAGAACGAGGTATACATGTATATCTGTCAAAATAAGAGGAAAACTGTGTTGCGCAAGTTTGTTCGTTAAAGAAAACTTAGTGGATATTTGTTTTTGCGAGAAAAAGTACTTAAAACTTCCAGACGTTTCGAGGCTGCTGCCTCTTCATCAGTGGATAAAAAGCAACTATTTGCTGTGGCGCGTGATATAACGTTCAAATTAAAACTAAAATTTTGAATTTGAAATTACTTGCGCGCGCTGACTAGGAAAAGAATGCGCGCGTGTACACATTCAAACTGAACAGATTTTGGGAGTTTATAGAAAGGCAAAGTCGGTATTAAGTCCTCCCGGATGTAACGTTTTGTGTTTGAAAATCATCCTGGCTTCGAAGAGGCGCCTATTTTGAGTGTCACGGAAGCCAGAGTGGATCACAGACACCAGCATATCAGTAGAGGTGTGTCCTGGAGATGCAAAATGTCGGCCTACGGGACGATCAGTGTTGGTTTGTCGTGAAACGATCTCCCAGGCGTCTTCCTGTTTCTCCGATGTAAACCTTGTTGCAGGTGCGACATTTGATGAGGTATACCACGTTGTAGCTTGTACAGGTGTACTTGGGATTGATGGTGACATGTCCCCCGGGAGTGCTGATCGTAGGTGAAGCATTGGTGTGGGCGCAAGTATTGCACCGGGGACCGACCGCATGGAAACGTATCACGATCTTCGACAGAGGCAGTTGTGTCGTTGAGATGACTTCTCACCAAGGAGTCGCGCAAGTGTTGTCGCGACGGTATGCACACAAACCAACTCGTAATGGTCGGTAAACTTCCACTTGCTGCGAGATGACCCAAGACACTGGAGACATTTACCGACCATTACGAGTTTTGTACCTGTAACAAGGTTTACATCGGAGAAACAGGGAAGACGCCTGGGAGATCGTTCAGAGAACACTTACGTTCAACACGACAAACCAACACTGATCTTCCCGTAGGCCGACATTTTGCATCTCCAGGACACGCCTCTACTGATATGCTGGTGTCTGTGATCCACTCTGGCTTCCGTGATACTCAAAATAGGCGCCTCTTCGAAGCCAGGATGATTTTCAAACACAAAACGTTACATCCGGGAGGACTTAATACCGACTTTGCCTTTCTATAAACTCCCAAAATCTGTTCAGTTTGAATGTGTACACGCGCGCATTCTTTTCCTAGTCAGCGCGCGCAAGTAATTTCAAATTCAAAATTTTAGTTTTAATTTGAACGTTATATCACGCGCACAGCAAACAGTTGCTTTTTATCCACTGATGAAGAGACAGCAGCCTCGAAACGTATGGAAGTTTTAAGTAACTTTTCGATACATGTAGATCTGCCTCGTTTGTTGTGGCAGTATCCGTCGATTGATAATTTCTTTCGCTCTAAAACGGGTCATGTTGTCGCCTCACGTTTAAAGAACGAGGTATACATGTATATCTGGCTTGTTTGTTGTGGCAGTATTCGTCGATTCATTATTTCTTTCCCTCTAAACGGGTTAAATATTCGCTCACGCTTAAAGAACGAGGTATACATGTATATCTGCCTCGGTTGTTGTAGCAGTATCCGTCGATTGATAATTCTTTCGCTCTAAAACGGGTCATGTTGTCGCCCACGTTTAAAGAACGAGGTATACATGTTTAGTATATACACACTCAGTGATCTTGGTGTTTTAAGCAATCTGTTTGGTTCGCTATCTCTGGCTAATGAACATTAGTATCCCCCAACTAGTGGTCTAATGCAAATCCTGCATTTTGATTGGCTACGCTACTAGTGGTCTAATAGTAATAGTCATCGAGTAGCGAAATTCGCCGGTTTTTCTTTCGTTTTTTCCCCCAAATAAATATTTCTTCAACTTGCATTCGCTAACTTTATTACTGCCTTTTCTGACCCTCATCTGACTCCTCGATCTCTTTCTCGATCTCGTCCACCGCACAATTGTCCAATATTTCCTCGTCGAACGTTTTAACCAATTTCAATTTGTCGTTCAGGGAGTCGGAGATAATCTTTAGTCGCTGCTTGTCGACTGTTTCAGCCTTGAGAAGAGCCTCCGCCTCATTCGATAGTTTAGTCATAACACCTCTATTTCCAGCACGTTTCGCGCGAATACGCGCTAAGGTTTCGGACATATTGCACTTGTGATTTGGGTATCACTGCCCCACGTTGGGCGCCATGTAAATAACCACGTAGACCAATTCCTTCGATATTCGTTTATTGTCGTGATTGAATGCAAAA
>JAHPZR010031887.1:0-2500 GCA_019787425.1 Platygyra sinensis | reverse complement strand
AACGGCCTATTCCATCCGTGCGGACCGTACGGATCGACAACCCTGAAACCCCCTTGGCTCTTGTAAGAAGTGAAATATATTCAAGTGATGCAATTTTCCGGACAACCCTCCGAGAATATAGATCAAATAAACATAAGTCACATCAATTACAGACACGGTGTAGTACAATCTTGGTCTTGATGCAGTTATGGATGGCTCAATTTTAATTATTTACCCTATAACTAAGTGAGGGCGCTTAATTCTCCTTAAATATATAGTTATCTGTTGCAATATTTTAGTAACACAATATTGTAGTAAAAACAACAGAAAGTTAAATTCAAGATCTGTAAAAATGGGAACTTCGATTGTTGTACTGTTCCAGCAAAATGTAAAGTATAATAATAATAATGATAATAACTTTATTTAAGTGTCTAATGTATTTACACTGTTGTGCTAATTGGGGACACTGTAAATAAATAAACAAATACTGTAAATATAACATAAACTGTTAAGAATCTCAACTGGTGGGAGGCTGACCAGTTGGCTATTTACACAACGCGGTCGAGGAGTTGAACTCGGGACTACCGAGAACAAATCGAGATAGCAGTTGGGTGGGGGGTTTGAACCAGGGACCTCCAAATTCAAACCACTCGGCCACGCTGCCTCCCTTTTAAACTTTATAATTCATTCTATCATTAATCAGTGCATTCAATGTAAATGTCTTTGAATGCCACTTTCCCTACGGGGGCGCTTATTCGAAAGGGCACGGGTTGAAATAGGGATGCTTGTATTAATAATATATCGAATGGAAAGAGGGCGCTAAATCGATCCACTGAATGATCAACGGGACTTTCGATCCCCTCACTTTTAAAATGGATTTACATAATTTCATTTTCACTTGAACTCAATTTTGTGTTATTGGGCTCGTCCCGTTTTTGCGGCTTAATTATTGGTCTTGTCCTTCGAACCATACTAACCATGTGAAATTTGACGCTATTCTCGATTTTCTGTAGACAGCTGTACTAATATCAAGTCTGTTGGTCAACTGTCACTCACAACGCACGTCAGATACAACAAGGGGACTGGATGAAAGACCCACTAGGAATCATGGGAGATGAGACCATATTCGTTTTGGAATCTTATTATTCAAGAGACGTTCTTGAAGAATATGAAAATATGGACAAGTTTAAAGCGGGAGTGACTCGTAAGACTTACAAACTGCCTAACAAATATGACGGAACTGGAGCAGTGGTGTATGGACCATTCCTCTATTATAACAGGTAATGTTTTAGGTGTCCTTTACATTGCATTTCTTGAAGATAGGTTTTCATAGGTTTTGTTGTTGCTTTGTTGTTGTTTTTGTTGTTGTTATCTTGTTTTGTGGTCCTTCTTGTCTAAAACGTAGTACTTTCTCTCTTCGTTTGTAGTAGTCTTTCAACTATCGATATTTCCTGCTATGAAAGATGCTAGTTGCTATAACAAAACTGAGTACCGTGTTGTTTTCTTCTGCTAACCCAAACTACCAAACTAGACAAAAATAGCACAATTGTCCTATCATAGGAAAAGTGACATTTTCTGTTTCTTTCTTTCAATCTTTCATTCTCTCATTCTTTCATTCTTTTACTCATTCATTCTTTCATTCCTTCATTCATTCATTCATTCATTCATCCTTTCATCCATTCTTTCATTCATTCATTCTTTCTCTCTCTCTTTCTTTCTTTCTTTCATTCATTCATTCTTTCATTCATTCATTCATTCATTTTGAGGGCTCGTAGGTCTTTTCAGATCCGATATACTGCTCATTTTTAACATTGTTTAGCCATACGGGACAGTTTGTGTCTGTCCGCAGTTTCCTTATCGCGGCAACGACATGATGTTCTGGATTTTTCCTATTGTCCCTTGTCACGCGTTTGCATGTGACATTGGCCAATTGGCAAAGATTTGGATTAGAGTTTCATCTGAAGTCATCACCATCTGCATTAGTGAGTATATTTAACAATTATCCTGCGAAATCGCGCGGAATATCGTCCGATACTTAACCGACGAGGCCGTAGGCCGAGCGGCTAAAATCAGACGATATTCCGCAAGATTGAGCAGGATAATTGTTTTATTATTCAACAAATTGATAACAAAATTGATTTCCAAGCTCGTAACATTTTTAAACCTTTCTGTCAACATTTTTTCACTTCACTTTTTCTTCCCACGTACGAAGCTACGTATATCGCCGGATATCCGTCACCTACGGATGACAGATATCGAGAGCATCATGACCATATTTGGATAGTGTTACATTTGTTGAATAATAAAGACTGTATATGGATATCAGTCGACCAGCTGGTTACTTCATAACTTGCTACACCGTGCTGACGAGACTTAACAAGGTCGAAACAGCTGTTCACGGCTACAACTCTTGGCTTTCAGTTTGGACTCTATCATGTCGTTGCCCCCGTTAGCTTTTCACGTAAAGTACCAGCCCTTAACATAATTGCTTGGTAGTTCACTCATTCGTTCGTTGATCCAT
>JAHPZR010031885.1:0-30046 GCA_019787425.1 Platygyra sinensis | reverse complement strand
TTTCATTTATTTTGTCCAAGATTGTACAGACGAACCTCAACAGACCTAGGCCTGGCCTGGGTCACAGTCATTGATCGAGACGATTTGCATTTATCAGTTTAAGGCCGATAACTATACCGAAATGAGCGAATTAATGTCTGTAAAGCGTTGGTCATTGATTCGTGTTTTGCTTATCATAGGTGTCGAGGAACCGTTCACTGATCCTCCAATCATTTCAGAAGTTTCATTTTTAAGTAGCTTATAATCTGCAGAAACTGACATGCTCTTTGGCATTCTTGGAGGAGTTTCTCTTCATTCTACTCCAGTAATTCAGCGAGGTTATGGAAACAATAATGATAACTAACTCGTACTCTACAACACAAGAGCGAGAGAACTAACACGTTCAATAAAGATGGGTTACTGATCAAGCGTGAAGTCAATATGGCTGGATATTGGCTAAGTTCATTTTTTGCTTGTTTATGGACAAAGAGGGAATTGAGGTCTATAAACACGCAAAAAAAGGACGAGGCCAATATCCAGCCATCTTGACCGAGCAAGGTTGGTCAACAAAAGATTTATTATATGGGAAAAGAACACTATCAAAGTAGAGCCATCTTGCCCCCTCGGTAGCCAATCACAGCGAAGCTAGCCATATGATAGACATTTATAATATTATTGGTAACTTTATTTTCTATTTAAGGTTATCTATATATTACAAACTTGCAATAACGTTTTTACCCAAGGAAGCAACCTAATTGCAAACTTTGTTGAGTCCGATGGAACTATCTAAAACAAAAGTTCAACCCTCTAACTTAACCCCTCTTTTGAACAACAACAAATTCGATTACCAAATGAATAATGAATTCGTTAAACACAGCTTGTTCCTTGGCTCAATTTCAGGTTACTTTTCACTTCTTCCTGCCAAATGGTTTTCCATATTTGAATCTATATTTTTGGCAAGTGATCTTCAGCAAAACGTGCTATTAAACCTGAGGAAAACGTTTTGAAGGAACAAAGAACCAAATGAAGGCTTCGATGAACCATTTTTCTCAGGCACATGCCTTTATTTTGGAATTGTCACCAAGAGACATTGATCGAATAACATTACGATCCATTGTTGTATCTCGTCAAGCGAGGCTATACGATGGAGTTTCATAGTTCAATTCGCGCTGATCAGTGAAAACGGCAATTGCCAGTGATGCAAGCCTCTGAGCGCATGGATAAACGCAGTCCTTTGACGAACTGTGGGGACTGACAAGCCGCTTTTCACGTTAAAAGTGTTCAACTGTTCCTTCAATGACTTCCACTTTTCCTCTGAATCTTTTGACCAGTTTATTTAGTATCTTTTTCATCTTGAGATTCTGGGGTCTGTTGTTAGAACGAGTGCCTGGCACAAGATTTTGCTTGTGAAATGAAGGCGGGTCATATACTGAGCAGGACCCTGGACAGCCATTTTGACATATTTCTATTCCTGTGTTGCATTGTGAAGCACAAGCCTTCATAGTCTGACAGCCTGTGAAACACGCAATCCACTTTCCATGACAACAGCTGGCACAATCTTGTTTTGAAAGGGACACGGTGATAAGAGCAACAGCCAAAGTGAACAGCAATGATTTCCTCATACCAAGCATCTGGAAGTAAATAAAACGCCATTAAATCATTGTTTTTTTTCTTTTGTTTCTTTGTTTTCATGTTTCGGTGTGCGCATGTCAAGTGCAAACATTGTCGTGGGATTATAGGGCCAATATCACGAGTTGCGCATGAACGGGCTTTCGATCCAGAGCTTGAAAACGTCCGGCAACGATTTTAATCTCAGGTGCCAAATCAAAATGGCGTCGACAAATGGAGACTACGCAGTAAACGTATCTTGGCCAGTTGATCTACTTAGTGCATATTGACCACAAATCTACATTCACTTAGCTTTCTTCTGACGTATCCATGGGACGTGGAGTCCTATGTAGATTCGCTGCACGAAACAAGTCTTTATGACAAACGATATTTGAAAGTGCATGAAACGTGTTTCAGTTTGATGGAAATCCTGATCAAAAGCGGCGTGCGTTTTTTGGCAATTGATCGTATCATGGCGTCTAAATCTTAAGTGCTGCGAAATGTGCTTAAGCGTGCGACCATGACTGAGAACGTGACATGCGAGCGGTGAGCGGCGATACCGCGAGCCGATAGTAGGGCGGGCGTCGGAAGACTCGCTCGCACGAGTTTCTTGTTTTGCGTTCTTCCAGTTTACGAGGAAAAGAGAAAACTGCTTGCGGTCTATCTCAATTTATATATCATCAATCGAAAGGTGAATTGTAAAAGTCGATGAAATTGCGTTCTGTTTTGGAAGCCGGTTTCCGTGTTCCCACACATAATTTAGAACCAATCCTTCTGAACATAGTTAATAGCGATACTCACTTTTTACAATCGGTGAGTATCACTATAGAGGGAAATGATTACTATGAAGCCCAGCAAACATCAAAGGAGCAAAAAAGATGCCAAGATATATGTCGGAAGGCCCACGACAGTGCACAATCTTTTGCTTTGCGTTCATGCACTATGCATGGATACGTAATCAAAACATTTCTATTGGCTAGTTCAGTTCTTGGTCAGTAATAAACTTAACCATTGTGTTTTGTGCACGGTCAAGGTAAAAAAAAGAGAACAAAAGCGTATAGCGAAGATCTTTGCCAAGTTTCATAACCACTTCCTTCTATTATCTACGCTCTGAAGTTTTAGTTTCTTATGCTTTAGTTTCGTCACGTGACACTGAAATGGCGGCCCAAGAGAGCTTTCACATAGGTCCAAAGAGGGTCAAAGAGGGGTTAATATCGCTCGAGTTTTGTCAACTGAACAGTTCCTGCACTAGGAGAATTATGACTTTCAATGTGTCAGAACTCTACAGGAATGATCGACGTGGCGTTCACGGGCTGTTTAACGTACATTCTACGGAATCTACATTCACCTGGGGTCTTAAATGGATGTGGTGGAAACAAAATTATTTACATGATTCGCTCAGTTACACTGGTGAATTCATGATGATGGGAGGGAGGATCTAGCAGTGTGTTAATGCCAAGGTAGCTAAATAGAAGACAAATTTAATCGTTGATACTTAACTTACAATGTTATGGAAACGAAATAAAGTTGATCCCTTCACGCCATTATGTCTTGAATAGGGGATCGATTTCCGTTTGTTTCATCCTTGAATAGGGCAAGGTTTTAGAACCCTTCGCAGCACACACGTATCCATAATTTAAGGGAGTACCCCTCCATTTTTCTAGAGGTGATGGAAAGGTAGGTATAGACCATGGCATAGACCTTTATACAGATCATGTTTCATCAAGTTAGAGCAATAAAATAAGACCCATCGAAAAAAAGGTGCCAAAAATTACCTGATTGCCGTAAAGAAAATCACATATTTGGTCGAATATAGACAACCGTGCAAATTTTGAGACATGCTCAAGGATTGAGAACCTTAAAAATGTGTTGCAAAGTCTTGAAGTGGGCTTTTACTATTTTCAGTGAAGTGATTGGCTTCTTATATCCTCGGTGGTACGATTTATCAAGTTTACGACAAATTCAACACCTCCTTGATAAAACCCGGGCGGGGATTGAAGAAAGTTTCCAATGATTCAAGGATGGAGAAATTTGAACCATGGAACGTTTATCGGTATCTCCCGTAAATGCGGTGTCGAGAGATAAAACTAACTCAGTGATCAAAAGCCTTCCGTCATCTCAAATAAATTAAAGAATTATCCTCCGGGTCGAAAACTCGAATTTTCGAAATATAGAGAAGTGAAACACTTACCGCTTATGACTGCGAGCAGCAATTTCCTTGCAACTTCTAGTGTAACACCCCGCCTGAATTATCAAACTTGGAATGAGCTCGTTGCTTGGCAAGTGGTTTTTATAACAAAACCAACAACACGTGCATCACGTTTCCAAGTACGTGTAACTTAACAGATCGCGATCTTTGTGGCCTGAAATTTAAAAAGGTGATATCCGTGGCACCGGAAATGGCATGATGAAGCAATTAAACAATGGATGGATGGGTCATTCAGTATAATTGAGTCATTCATATTTTGGTGAGAAAACTTAACTGTGATCCAGTGAGGTATGCAACTTTTGGAGTTTTTTGGCAAGTACATTTACCACTAAAATTCAAGCTCCTGCATCGATCGCAGTATGAGTTCTGTAAATTTGGCTCCGTCCGTTTCCTTCAAATGCTTTGAGAATTAAACTTCAGGGAACAACAATCATTTGTATGCGGCTCTGTCTGCTCTTCGTGTGTTCTGCCGAAATTGAAGAAGAACTTGTCATCATTGTAAAGTAAGTAGTTTCAATTCACCCACACAATAACATCATCCGGGGGAGGAACTCACTTTTGTAAGCTATATTGCTTTTTGTGCCCAATGGTATGGGTTTTGGACCGGGGGTACTCCCTTATACGTGCTATATAGGTATGTGGCCCCAAAGGGTAACTATGGTTTTTCAGCATCGATTTTAGTTGGTTTTTGCCATTTTGTCCATAAAAAGGTATGGTTTTTTTACTCTAGCCTTGATATAGATATGTTTTATAGTACCTTTCCCGAGGTTTTGGGGCCTTTTTTGACTGAAAAGGATACGACCGGGAGATCGACTATTTTGCTTTGAAAATATGGTATGGCTTCTGCACTCTGGTCAGCAATTAGGTATAATTCTTAGTAACAAAGTTTATTTAATCCTTTATTGTTTATTTCTTGTCAAGTGCGATTTAAATAACATAAGGAATTCGGGGTTCTTCACTGTCAGAATACTGTTTTCACAAACCAAAGCTCTTGAGTACGAGTAGGGTTTGGCCTAAACTCAAGCTCCAAATTTAAGTTACGTCCAGACAAAAGGTGAGAAAAATTACATAATTTGGTCTGAAATAACGGCAAGGGTTTCGAAAAGAACACCGAACACGTGCACCCCACCAGGATTTTCCGGAAGAGTACCCCCCGGACCTGTAATTCATGTTTATGCCGAAACTTTAAATGCAACTTATCATCAGTTATAAAATAAAATCGTTTCGGCTTTCACATACGATTATTACGATGATTACATCGTCAAGTAACCAGTTTCCTTTTACAAACAGTTCTTCAAGGTGTTGAAACACAATTGAGAACCATCGAGAACCCATCTTTACAACAATGAGCTTTATTGACGACGAAGTTATAACCGTTTCATTCATAGCTTTTGGAATAGTGTTTTGCTGCACATTGCAGTATCTAATGGTTAAGGCAAAAGATAATTCATGAACACTCGTTATCGCTTTTATGTCGCCAAACTTCTGCTCCAGGCTGTCGGCGACTGTTTAGCGGCCGAAGGCAAATACCGACAGGGTCAGCGACAGGAACTTGGCAGGACTGTCTGTTGTTCTGTTGAGAGAAGAGGAGAAGAATTAGGGTTAAGCGGGGGAGGGGTGGACCTTGGATAATTTCCAAATTCCTATGCTGGAAAATAAAGCTTACAAAAAGGAGCTATAGAGAAATAAATCAAGGAAGTGCTTTGTACTATCCAACTGAAAGTTTGACTTTAGCAAAGAATCCTTGCACAAGCTATTGCCACCGAAAAAAATCATGCACATGTTAAAGGTGAGAAAGAATTTCGTACCCCAGAAAATTGCCTTCCCCTTCCCCCACCCCTTCAAAAAGTAATTGCCTGTGTCAGATCACGAGAAACTAATCTATTTGATAAGAACACGGTTATTCAGCCCTAACAAGAAAATCAACCTCGACAATATATTTTCTACCAACAATCATAATGATACTTCCATGCACATTAGCGTGACATTAACAGTCGCATTCCGACACGCAACCTTTGATTTTGAACCTCATTAGAGAGTCTGTGGTTGGCCTCAATTCTGTTCGACATGATCAACCGTATCCGCAGAGATCAGCTGTACGAGCTGTACGAAATTTTAGGAAAACTAGGAAGAAAGAAGGCCAAATTGTACAAATTTGCTTGTTTCCTGAATTTGTCTCATTGCTATTCTCCCAACCTATCTATTGCATGAGTTTCCTGAATGAGAGCTTTCAAGCACTTTCAAGGCGATAGAAGAGTATTTGCGAACATTAAACCGATATGACGTAAACACCCTATGATTAAGTTTTAACAAAAGGTCTGTGATACGCAGTCAAAACAAGAACTAGGCAGAAAGGATTCGGCTTGTCGTGATCTGTTATTTCAGTGGTTAAATGCTATTTCCGTGAGGTTTGCTCGTGTCGCAAGGTGGCAGGAGTATGAGCAAGCGGCAGAAGTATGAGAAGGGGCGGCACTCATAACGGGGTCTCAATGGGGTAAGCGTTAGCTGTAAAAAAAAAAAGTATTAACCGTAAAAGAATAATAATAAAAAAAATAGCCGCAAAAGTGTCAGGAACTATTTGTCTGTTTTCGGCTAAAAGCTTACAAGCTCTATTATCTACATTCTTATAAAAGAATACCTTTTTTCCACCCCGGAATGTTCCTGCTAAGACCTTGCATATAATTCATAGAAGTCAAATTATATTTTAAATTATTTTCAAGCAATTTCAGTTTTTTTTCACATTTGAGAACCACGGTAATTTAGCATTTCAAACTTCTGTTAACCGGAAGGATGTACTTTTCACGCGGTGACCCCTCTGCTCGTCGTACATTTTAAGAATTAAACACGTGGTTTTGGTTCCACTAAGGATCTTTAGCCACAAAAGATCCACAGCACGAGCTTTTGCAGTACGTGACAGTAGATAACGGTGTTGTTTTAGAATTGGTATCTATATTAGGGATGAAAAACGTTTTAAGCCACGCCCGCAAAACGCGATCTTGGTGTCCTAGGGTTATTTTCAAAATTTCAGACGAGCATCCCCCGCCCTTATTATATAGGAGCCCCTCCGATCCCCCATTCCCAGGGAACGCTGATTGCGTTGATTGTTATCTGTGCGAGGGATCGAGGTTGATTTATCTAACTTTAAGGTGGCTCAAAACAGTTTCCAGCACTGTTTCAAAGACTTAGATTTTGATGTGTCATTATAACCACTCTTTATCAATTGATGCTACAACCATGGTATCAAAAGACTACCCAATCATTGGTGAACACGTTGGTATTATTTTCGTGACACAATAGGTTACCATAGCAACACTATGGCCTGCTAAAAACACCCTTAATTTCAGCTTTAAGCGCTTATATTTTAAAAATGGCACGGTGAAATTTTTTCTTATTATAGAATTTTGATAAGCAGGATAAGATGCAAGTTTTGGCAAAGTTTAAAAAAATTTTTTAGGTGGCGTTCAGAGCCACCTTAAATTCTCGAAAATTTAAGGTGGCTCTGAACGCCACCTACAAAATTTTTTTAAACTTTGCCAAAAACTTGCATCTTATCCTGCTTATCAAAAGTTGATAATGTAAAAAAATTTCACCGTGCCGTTTTTGAAATATAAGTGCTCGAAGCTGAAATTAAGGGTGTTTTTAGTAGGTCATAGTGTTGCTATGGTAACCTATTGTCTCACGAAAATAATACCAACGTGTTCACCAATGATTGGGTAATTTTTTGATACCATGATTGTGGCATCAACTGATAAAGAGTGGTAATAATGGCCCATCAAAATCTACGTCTTGGAAAGTGCTGTAAACTGTTTTGAGCCACCTTAAGTATAAAGCAGCGTTGTTCTTTAGAAGTCACTAGCAATTATTTCCTTCCAAATTTTTACCACTTGCATGTCGTATTTCCAGCTTTACGAATTAAATCCGAGCTATGATGTATGAATGAGATGCGAACAAACTGGACGAGCCCCCGAACAAGCCCTCTTTTAGCAGGACGATATAACGATGTCAAAATCATTTTAGAGGTCTCTTGCAGCAAGGCCCCAGATTCCTCGTAACTACGGTACTTGGTCAAAAATAGTCACTCATACGATTGGTGAAAGGAAAACAGCTACATACCCAACTAGTAAAATTGATTTTTTTTCCTTCGCGATGGGAGAAAAGAAAGATTAATCACTTGTTTCCTTCGGCTCACAATTGCAATTCATGATTTTCGCTAGTCCCTCATGGCAGAAAGAAGGCTGTGGGTACCTACTTTTTGGAGGCGTTCTGTCGATTTCCAAGTTACCATAAGGTTAAGATTTCTAAGACCTTCGTTAAGTCATGTTTGACACAGAAGCGGAACATTCAATATATATTTTGGGCATTTTGCAAATTTTCAGATAATGAAATACTTCAGAAGCCCGGTCACAAGCCAGTTAAAGTCTTTCTTAATTTTACGGGATTTTTGCTATCAACACAGTAAGAATAACATCCTCCTTTTCACTCGATTATCGGAAAAATCGTCCGTGACTATTAGAGGTACGAAGATTATGTTTTCAGTAAAGCAGATAGAAATTTAAAAAGTACAATATTTTTGGTTGTTCATTTAAGCGCAGAAGGCAGAATATTTTAACACATTAGAAAGCTGGAGGATAAAACCGATTATCAAAGCAATTGGTACATGTGAAATTACTAATTATAAGAGCAGAAAATTTTTAGGAGCCATGGAAAACGATTTTTTTTAAATACTAACGACAACAAAAGTAATAATAATAATAATAATAATAATAATAATAATAATAATAATACTTACAGTAATAGTAACAGTAACAGTAATAGTAATAGTCATAGTTGTATTAATGATAATAATATTAATAATAATAATAATTCAACTTTAATAATAATAATAATAATAATGCTTCCATCTTGTTTGAAGCTGTTTTGACTCGTAAATACATGTAGTAACAAAATTATTGCAAACAAAATAAAGTTACTTGTTTTATTATTTTATAATAGTAATAATTTTTTTGATTAAAATAAAATAAAATAAAATAAAATAAAATAATCTTTATTAGGCTCATTAAAGTAATCGGACCAATAATAATAATAATAATAATAATAATAATAATAATAATAATAATAATAATAATAATAATAATAATTTGATCACGCTCAATAAGGTGCATAAATTTTGAAATTTTGTTTTGTGTTGACAAATTAATTCATACATTCTGATACGAAACCAACTATTGAAATATGCAAATATCTAATGCATAATGATGATCCTCCCTTTACTGCAAATACTGTCGGTTGGCTTAAGGCATGGTGGTTACTGGTTATGTTAACAAGTCCAAAACATATATCTATTTATTTTTATTTTCTCATTGATGTTTCTTTGGACCAGGTAGAACTTCGCGATTCTTGGACTTTTGACGCCGGTTTTGGAACGAAAACACATAAAAAGCGACACAATAACTTCAATAAAAATCCATACTCAAAAACAATTTAGTGAAGTTAGATGTGCGTGTGCCATCATCAGGGATATTCAAAGAACAAGTCAGTAGGTAAGTAATTTGATTTAATAAAAAAATGCAAATGTTACCAATTAACTGGGAAAACAAAACGTCAAGCATTCCGAAAATATAATTAAACAAAGGAAATTTCTATTCTACTGCCTTTTGACTTAAAATTTTCTCCGGATCATACGTGCTAGTAGCGTCAACACAGTACTGGGATACAATAGTGCAATACATTATTAAAACAAAAATGAATATAATATGAGATTAAGAGATGGAACAGAGCAGAAACATATCATAATTGGAATATTGGCCATATTCCGGAGGCATACTTTATTCTTATTATCTAGTGCATTTTTTTGTTAACCTTTGTTAAACTCAATCGAGGAACCAAAGTTGGGCGTCTGTCGTGAGACATGATCAATTAGCTGTGGTGAAGTGTTCAATTGTGACATTGTTGTTTCCACGTTGCTTTCTTGGCGAGAACCTGTACAAATCAGAACTAGAAGTAATTTTTTTGTGAGTCTATATCCCGTATGTAACACAGCAAAATTATTCTTGTAAATGAAATAGGTTAAGAAACGCCCAAATTCTCCCAGTTCAAATATTTCAATAAGATAATGTCATCTGCTTCCATTTAGCTCGCTGGAATGAACACAAAATTACTTTCTGGTGTAATAAAAAATATGTTGAACGGGATAATCGATTTTACATATGCGGATATAAAGTCTATATTTGCCTTATTTCCCTTCGTTTGCAACATGTTGAAAGAAGTTATGCATTTGATGGAGGGCTATAGCCTGTTCATACACAGTAACAATGCCAGAATAAGTGTACATATACGTATTTTCTTTCTATTAATTACGCAGTGTATTTTATTTGCATTAAGGTAATAATTAAAAAGAAAAAAGAACCCAGGACTATTACACCCGTTTTTAATACTAGATGATTTTTTTTTTAATTCAACTGAGGTCGCGGTTCTCAAATGCAAAAATGTAAAAGAAGAAAAAAAAGAAATTCAAAAGAAAAGCATTTCAGTTTAAAATGAAAAAAATCTATCATATATTTACATTTCCATGTGACAAAACTGAGATTTAGGTTTCGTCGTTCGTTGAATTTCAAATTGGAAAACATACTTTTATTTGAAGCTGGAGCGTTACTCCTTTTAATTCATGACTAGGGATTTGAAATTACGATCCATGGCATCAGTAATTGTAGTGCATTTTTAGGACAACTCTATTTCTTTTTTTTTTTAATATGATAGTTATGGCATATCATTTGACAGCTGGATGGAATTGCCATCAATGAAGCGTCGAGAACATTATTTCTTATTTTTTCATTAACACTGAAGAAAAATAGAACTTTTTTCGTTTCTGTTATAACGGCGCCGTTTCAGTCCTGAACTAAGGAGACAACACGGGATGCTATATGCAAAATTATGACACATCATTTATGTTAACTGTTAGGAGAAGAACAAACGAAAACGCGATGCTACTCAAGTTTTCAGTATATTTGTTTCAGCCAAAGTGTTTACAGAAATCAAAACTACAGAAGTAAAAACACACACTCAATTCATCGGCAAAAAGCTTCGCTTTAATTTCAAGCTTTTTCTCAGTAAATCTGCTTTAGTATATGTATTATATTGCAACGAGGATTCCTAGTGTGAAGACACCGCTCTATGTCGCATTGATAATCTTACACAAAATATACGCTAAATAGGATTAATAAAACTAAGTTCACATGTTGAAGCAGTCTTCTCCTCCCACAAAATCGCGTCACCATGAGCAGACAATAAGAAATAAAATTGTTCAAATGAAAAGTACGCTTATTTTCTTATTATTCTTTGTTATTATTTTTTTTTTTGGATGTGCAATGTCGAAAACAAAACGTTCTGATTAACCTACAAGTTAAATTACTGGCAGGCTTTCAGGAACAGAAAGAAAAAAACGCCCATTTTGCAAATTTAATACGTTTTTCCACCGTTTTAGTGAAGCAAGTGAGCTTTTTGTTACGTCAAGAATTCTCCGTTTCCGAAGATGATTACCGGAAAGTTATACACAGTTAGATAGTCGAAAGCTCCCCGCAAACTCAAACATTTAACCTTCTCCCAGTTAAATCAAATAGAACAGTGATATAATCTTCTTTTTTTGCGTTTTGACACGAACAAAGCACAAATTACTCACCGGAGGTCTTCTGGAGTAAATGTTGTAAGCGAAGCCACTCGATGTATTGATACAAACGCTTTCAATTCTGCTTTATATTCTGAATATATATACTGTTTAGTTCTAATTTGCATTGAATACCTCATAGGATTTGCGCAGCAGGTGAGAATATTGAGCGCTAATAATTACAAAAAAGGTCCGGATGACACCAACCCATTTCATCGCTTTCCTTTTACATGTTAAACATTTTATTTATTTCTTGCGTGGTACACAGGAGTGCATATTTACATGTTGGCAAAATTAATTAAACGACCAGAGATCAAAAGTGACATGATTTTCCGAGCAAGCTTCAGCATTCGGAAGTGCTAGAAAAACGAGTAGGATTTCCCGTGTAACAACGGTCAACATTGAAAGAAATAATTTCCTTAAGTAAGATTCATTTTTCAAGGGTGGGACAAATTTAATTTTGAAGTTTTTCTTTGGATTGAATACCTTATAAGTAGGGACGCCGTTCGTGCCCGCACATATATACGTATGTGCGCCTACGTGTTTGCGTAGCTTAAACGTATTTATTCTTACACATAGCGTTCGGTAAACCATGAAAAAATACCGCCAGCCGCACACGATGTTGCTAAGTAAACGATGTCAGTCATACCAACCACATTGTAGTCACCTGTCACCAAAAAATTACCCAGAACGTTCTTTCATAGAACAAAAATCAATCATCAATAACAGAGACTGGTTACGGATGGCTTCTCGCGCTATGAACTCCTCATAATCACACTCACACAATAATGTTCGTTAGAAAGCTTTCAGCCAGTTTGACAACTTATTGATGGGTTAGCAGTTTGCGGCGAGCTCGCAATTAGGAGCTGCGAAGAAAACCTATTACAAAAAGTATTGAGTTAAATGACGCGACGCACACGCATTGTTCTGTTGTTTAGTCGCATCGCTTGTAATGTCCACTTGTTTAGATATGCGAAGTATAAATCTTCTTTGATGACTTTCGGCTTTCGTTGGGTCTCGATGATGGTTTTAGGTTAGCGGTGAGGCAGATGTTCCAGTAAAAACGTATTGGTGACCCTCAGAAAGAGAGGAAGTGTTAAATAATGACGGAAATTGTTACCTATAAGCCTTCATAGAAGTCTTCTTTTTTAAATGTGGTAGTCGATATCTATGACAAAAAATGATCGTAACGCGAGTGTCCTTTTTCACGTTCTTTATTCTTGTCTACAAGATTTAACGACTCCAGAAAGAGAAAGATGGATGGCGAATGATAATCAGTCAATTTGCTAAGTACAAGATTTCTGTTATTGTGATGAAAAACCGCCCACATACAACCAACGTTACACAGCTTCGGGAATGTTAGTCGAATTCCGTTCCTTTTAAACGAAAGTGAATTATATCGCTCAGACAATCTCACTGTGAATTTTCGGCAAAGATAAAAATACCCCCCATAAAATGTCTCGAAACATATTTTAAATACGTGCTTGTGAATATTTGTGTGTTTGGTACGTTGCTTTCAAAACTCTCTAAAAGCAAAGGCTTTCTTTTTTCCTCTTCAATGATTTTGTTATTTGAATATCAGCATTCGCGTAAGAGAAAATAATCTATTTTAGCCAGTGAAATATTGAATTTACCTTTCAAAATTCTCATAAGGTAGCTACGTAGAAGATAACACAATTATTTTAGTATTTAATTATATTAAAATGTTCTTATCATTTTTTCTCTACATTTCAAATATATTTTGAACTGTGCTTTTCCTATCTAATTTCAAAAAATATATATATCCCAAAAATAAATTCTCTTTGTGCTGCGCAAATCATTTCAAATGCCTTAGAGAAATACAGGAAAGGAAAGCCAAAGGTGATGCAAAATTAATGCCAGAGATAGTAAACCTCGATACGTTTTTCAAACCAATATTCTGAAATCCCCATCTGCAGATTAAAACGCTTTTTAAAGTGCAAATCTTTATCTGTCTCACCAATACAATTTGTTTATGACCACAAATTCTTGACTTTTGTAATTTCCTGTGTGAAATTTATTACTGCAGGTTGTCTTTTGTTTCTTTACGGATGGATTTCCACGAGCCGATATTTTAAATTTGAATATTGTGTTGAACAGACAGTAGGCTTATTTCCCAAGATAAAAAATTCACCATTTTTGCAACTAGTTCCGTGCATTTAGAAACATATTTAAGAAATATATTTACTTTTTCTTTTATTCGTAGATCTCTCAAACATAATTCCCTCTAATTCGATATGACGAGAACTAATGAAAAAAGAACAATAGAACTTGTGAAAGTAATACATTACACCTTTGTAAACATGCGTATAACAACCTGTATTTGTCAAACGAAAAAAGTACCCTTAATTAAGTTTGACATGATTGATTTCTAAGTTGTTATTTTCATCTTTGGCAAAGTCATTTCTTGGAATAGGTTGTTCACCTTTTTGGTGTCCCTCAAACCATGTCTCTTGTTGATCATACATTCGAATATGTATGTTGTTCCTTTTATTAGTATTGCTTCAATCGTTACATGCTGTAAGATTTCAAAGTGATTCGAAACGCAATTCCGATCCCGGGAATGGATCTTTTCTTCACATTTAGTTAACAGTTTAATAATTGTAAGTGCTCAAAAGCTATCTATTATTCATTTTACTCTGTTCAACTCATAATTGCAAAAGACTTAACCGATAACACTTGACGATGTACCTGATATTTGTCTAACTACGAAGTCCATATTGTTCTACCACCAATGATAACAGCGTATTGAGCTGCTCGTTCAAGATTAATAGCGCTCTTCAAGATTCCTTGATTCCAGTCACGCCTCTTAGTCCGAGAAACTTCCCTTGTCTGAGAATAATCTTTGGCTTAATATTTTCATTCCCACGAAAGCACCTTAAGCGAATCCATTCCTTCTTCTTTAATTACAAATGTATTGGCCATGTAAAACCCACGAATATCTGAATATTAATGATGATTTTACTTTTACTTTTTAGCAGGTTGTTCTCGCCAACGTTGATATAATATCAAAAGACGGAAGTTTTTTAGTGGTCTCTTAAAAGTGCAAAATTAAATAACTAAGATGAAGAAAAGTACTAGTACGTGATTTAATGCCGTCCAGAATCTTGACACTCTTTTATCAAGAAAATAAGTAACATGTAAAAATAACACTTCGCGATTTTGGATTTAGACCAAAGGAAAAATAAATGCAATCTACATCTTTGCCATTTTGGTAAAAGACCTGACAACAAATTCTTCAATTCTTTCCAGATCAGTTCTGTAATGTCGCTTTAGTTCTTGCATGCAGCCAGTGACAATATTTTAAATGAAACTTTGATAATTACATTGTGAAACAGGATGTAGCTTCTCTATTGAATATCTAAGATAAGGTCTCTGAATACCGCAAAGCAGAGCCGTTGTTTTGCCAAGCGGTTATATTGGAGTACCGCCTTTGTTTTTTCCTAAGCAAGTTAAGTTCTGTACAAAAACTGATTTTTCACATCTACGTAGAGATAATTTTTTTTCGTAATTTACCAAGATCAGATGTGGAACTTTATTTGAGTCACACAGCTGTCGATGGCTCAAAAGTTTTTTTTTTTTTTTTTGCACTCAAGCGCGAAAAAACACTCATGGGAGTAATCTGGAATGACAGAAAATCAGTCTCAATATGTTCGCTGAACATCCAAAAGGTGGCCTTCCAAAGCAAATCATAGAAATAAATCCAACAATACTTCCACATGCTATTAGGAAAAAATAAACGAGTTTTCCGATCTTATCACGATTTGTGAAACCAGGAGAGAGCGGCCGGGTTGTGTGTTGTTTGTTTGTTTAGGTTTCATATTCAAGATTCAGGTTCATATTTGCTACCAAAAGCTTGATTAAAAAAATAATGAACACAGAATGAGACATTATTTTACGAATATAAAGAAGATAACCACATCTAAAAAGTGCCAAAACGTTGTGCCAAACTGGAAAACTATGTTCGGTGCCGAGTGGCAAACCACAATACCCAAAAGCGAAATTTCTTTTTTCTTTTTGAAAAAATAAGTTTTCAGCGGATTTCGCTCTTTCCTTATCTTTGCCATTATTATGTCTCTTAATTTCTGGTCTGTTATAGTTGTTCCTTATTTTTGAGACAGGAGACGGGCAGGTATGGAGGAGAGCGAGTGTTTCAACTTAGCTTGTTAATCACTCTGATGCACGTGACATTTTGATGCAGAACGTTTGATCCATTACAGAATTTGTTTCAACTCTTCAGAAGACGATTCACGACGAATCGTACGAATCGAGTCGAATGGTTTAAATTGGACACCCTGTTATCCCACCGCGATTCACGAAGACTCGTGCGAATCGAGCCGAATTGTAAACAATCTCTGTTATTGCCTATACCGTACCGCGAGTCGACTTCCATTCCGGCGATGAATCGTGCGAATCGAGTCGAATCCTCAACAATTTACTACCCCAGTTATTGCCTAGCGCGAATCGACTTCCGTTCAGACGATTCGACTTTGCGGGAGAGGATTCGCGACGAATCGAGTTGAATCGTGAAGTAACTCAGACGAATCGACTCAGTTTGTTGTCACGTTTAAAGAACGAGGAAGGTTCATATGTTGATTTTCTCATGGGTCTTAAAGTCACGTGGTGCGTATCGACTCCGTGAAAATTGAGTCGAAGGAGAAGAAAGTTGAAGTCGGGATACTCGATAAGATTATCTCCATCAAGCTATTTATCATGTTCATGTATCTTTGTTAATTTCCCCGCGTAAAGTAGTGCCATAACATTATCTACCCTTAAAAACCCTGAGGTTAGTAAAGACCAAATAGGCGGACCACGTATTAACCTAATGCTGCTTTTAAATTAATTTGTATATTTTAATTCTCGCGTGTCCTAGCATGTGAAAAGTGAAATATACCCAAAAGTATACCCTAATTACAAAAAAAAAATAATAAAATAAAATAAAAATAAAAATGTATTTTTTTTCAGAAATATACCTGGATAGAGCCCGCCTACTTATTTGGTCGAAAATACATAAATTAAAAAAAGAAATGCAAAATACTGTACTTTTCATTGCAATTCATTCTGAAAGTTTTACTTTCGCTGACAAAAGGCACACGGAGCTAGCATCTTACAAACTGAGCAATTATGAAATCATTGTGTTTATTTGAGAACAGAATTTGGACAATTTTCTTTACAGAAATCCGGCGTTTTATGAAGAAAATAAAGTCGCGTCAAGGACAGAAATGCATAATACTTGTGAGAAAGGCGTTGATATTATTGGCATTCGTGAAAAGGAATCTCGCAGGGGTGGTGTATACAGTGGAACTCCGTTGGTGATCTGAGATTCCGCTGATTCTAGTTACTAGCGCGTGGGATGCACAAGGTTTTTCCTTTTTTTTAATGTTTTCATGTACACAAAAAGCACAAGAAAGGTGAGGTCGTGAAACTGAGAGTTATTCGGAAGTTTTATAGTCTTCTCGTCTCTTCTCGGCTCACCTAAACGCCGAAAGGTTCATTGCAGGGCCTCAAAATCAAGAAAACGACTCACTAATCCTTTCCTTGGCGGTGGTTGAAACAGTTATATGAAGGTGAAGCGGCACTGTGTGCCAAAGAAATGAAACGTAAAATTTCAGTTTCAACCGACATTGAATCGCATACCATGAACAGATAACAGACCTTCTACCCTTTTCTCTAAAGGTTCACAGAATGATGTCAAGAAAAAATTTAGTGAAGCTTACTTACCCACAGATGATCTGTGCTAATGTTGTTGGTGAAGCGAACAACCTTCCTCCGAAGTGACGGAGCAAGATATTGTAAGGTCAAGAAATAAGGGCTTAATGTGTAGGCGTCAGGCATGGGTCGGTTAATTATGGTAATACATCAAACAAAATATTTACATCGAACCACTTATAAAATGAAGATAGCAAATCGAAAATAGCCCTTTTCACACTATTTTGATGAATTGTGTAATTAACTTAGAAACCTCCATTTCCAGGTTTTGCATACGAGTTCCTGTGCACTCTCTCTGGCGAAACTGCCAAAGAGATACAATTTAGCAAAAATGACCAAATGTACTAAAACTGAAGCATGGAAAGAAGATCTTGATGAAAAACACTATCTGAAGACTAGCAAAAGGTATCTAATAAAAGACGGCACAATCTAAACAGAACCTACCGAACTCACTAATTTATGCCAGCGTTCAAAAAAGCCAAAGGCACTTTTCTTGTGGAAACAAAATTAGAGCCTCTGGGATTTTTTTTATTCGCACCAAGTAATGGATAAACACAGTAAAAGTAGATTCAGACTGAACTGCAAAATCTAATAGGTCACTTTAAGAGCGTGGTTAAAGTGTGCTCTAGTCTGAATTGCTCTTAACTTTTCAATTGTTTGGTTTTTATTAATAGCCTTCTTCCCCTTCAGGGAATCTTTTAGTCGATTGACCGATAATACAATTGTTACCATCAATTTATTCTATTTCAAGTGGAAAATAAAGCTGAAAAGATTGTAATCCGGCCCTCTTCTAAAAGAAAACGAACGTCTAGTTAAATTTTATGTGCATCAACGAGTCTACACTGAAAATGACACTACAGCTATGACAAAAATTCGCAGCATTTGCGAAGAAGAAAGAATGAAAGTTTGAGAAAATGGAAAAGGCCTCCAAACTGGCTAAATTTGTTAAAATAGGAATAAACCATCTTGGTGGCCATAGCGTAATCCAACTTAAGAAGAAACAAAAATCCCTCAATTTCAAGTAGCTAAGAGTCGACTAAACTTTGTATATACGTAAATGAAGAATTTCCTATTCTTGTTACTATTTTTGTCTCCATTTGTAGCTAATGCCAAAAAAAGGACGTATACAGCTCCAGAACATAAAATGTGCCACATCCTTAAATTGTCGCAATAGAAAATTAAAAATTAAAAAAACAAGATCTGCGGCTAAGGAAGAAGACATGAAAGGGTGCAGCAGCAACATGCACAATCAAAAAAATCAATCGCATTTGCGGCGGCCATGTATGTATGACAGTCGCTGATACATCATGTGATATTGTTTAATTTCGGCGCCATAGGAGCTTCTCCCACCAGAATCAATTTTTATAGCAGGTCTTTATCGCCGGCATGCCAGCCAAGTTAAAGTTAAAAAACTTCACAGGCGGCACGTCGGTGGCTATGAAAGGCAGGCTAATGCAAGAAAGACGCTTGAACGCCCCTGCCGACGTTGAATAGTATGACGTATGACCGATAATAAGTACATTTCACTTAGCAGTGAAAAGATAACGGAGTGTGTATCAAATTAGTTTGCGTACTTACTTATTAAAGTTTGAACGTGTCGGTCGTGCATCGCAGACTTTATTATGACTTTATTACCTGTAAGATATTTCTTTGACGCGAATGTCGGAGGCACTTGTGGCTTTTTAAGGAGCTTAAGCGGCGACGACGACGACGACGCCAAGGGCGACGTCTAGTAAAAAATAAATTTATGTTTTACAAGCGAAATTCGCGATTGTCTAAAACTTTTCAGTACGCCAATTCGTTCACTCCCCCTATAAAGTTTTGACTTTTACTGCTCACGGTTAGGTGAACGCCTCTCACGTTTAAAAGAAAACTTTCTGACGGGTAACTAAAGAATGACAAACGGTTTCGCCTGTCCAACGGATAAGCGTTAAAGTATGTTTTCCCATGAACGGTAACATATGCAACGGCGTTTTATTCCAATTGAAAATACCAAATATTAGGCGTTGTCGTCCACTTTCCATAGACGACGCAGAACTTGGTCATTTCGCGTTGTTGTTTTGCAGAGGACGACAAAGAAGCGAACAAAGATTTAAAACGCACGTGCACAGATATTGTTTTGCTCATTAAGGTGGGAGAACCTTAACTACAAATCTGTTGCTAAGGAAATCTCAAAAACCTCCTTTTCTTTGGTTCCTGAAGTCCAGTGGGCATCAAAGTTTACCGTGTTTGTTCGATTCACGTTTCCTTTAAATTTTTCGAACCATGCCCATATTTGGTATGTCACGTGACCACAATAGAAAACGTCTAAAAACTCGGACTGAGTGGATCGTTTTCAAAATGTAACAATACGTTTTGTTAAAACACGGCATTATCTACAACTTGTATGCGTTTGGGGAAATGTACAATATTTCGAGAATTATAGATCTTTAAGTGCTTATAAAAGCACTTAAAGATTTGGTTTATTTTGTTTGGTGACGTTCTCGTTGCCGTCGCGGTCGTTGCTTGCTTACGCTTCCCAATGTTAAACACCCAGCAGCCCAAAGATAGTCAAGTTTTGCTTTCATTTGCTATTATTTGTGATAGCTATTGGAAGACGATTGATCGTAATAAAAGTTTACCAGTAATTAAGTTTCTAAAACGTCACCGGGCTCGATTGCCGCGTAATTTTAAAATTTCTGATCTTTTATTTTAGGGCCGAGAGGTTCAACTGTCATTCGAGGATGTGATGTGTTCGTTGTGTGATGTGGTGTGTGTCCAAGTCGTGATGCGATTCCAACCAGACATCATCCCACCTCGAGACCAGAGCCGTGATCTCGATTGAGTAAAGCCGCCTTCTTGGGATTAAAAACTGTATAACCACAGCAACAAACCGATGAGAGTGCCGGATCTTTAGTAGACCTGGATCAGTAGAAATTTTAGAATACAAAATAAAGACGGCACACTGATCCCGACGGCAGATATGACCAAAACGAAATAAAACGGAGTAAAGGACTAAATTATTTTAAACAAAATTGCCCTAAGCACACTTCGGGATCTCGTCGATTAAAATCTTTTAGCTAAAACGACTTGACTCCGCAAGAGAAAAGGTTATAACGATTGGTCTCTTGAGACACTGATCAATATCTAAAATAATTTAGTCCTTTACTCCGTTTTATTTCATTTTGGTCATATCTGCCGTCGGGATCAGTGTGCCGTCTATATTTTGCTTTCTTGCCCGTGATTGGGCAGATTTTTGCGATATTTGCGGGGGGTTGATGGTGTGATTCCCACAGTTGTTTCTGTCGCGAGAGGTGTATAATTTTGTAGCTCTGTTAGTAACCTAACTATTTTAACGAGTTCTTGTTGAATGAAAAAGAAATGCTTTCAAGCCTCTTCTACATGAGCAAATTTTATGTGACAATTTTTATGTGGCAAATATATTTGATGGTGTCGATGGCAATGCAAATATTTGTCGATAATTTGAAGTTTAGAACGCCAGTATTGGCTTTGGACAGCAGACTACGCAAAACAAGGCGAGGTTGTTTATAAAAGCGAACACACCAGCTTTTCAGCAAATATATTTGCCACACAAAAACCGGCCAATTTTCCTTATCTACACAAGCAAATCTTGAAAACTTGTCACATGAAAATTGTTCGTGTAGACGAGGCTTCATGGCCGGAATGTCATCCGTTTCGTGTTTTCCGAACTCAGTTCAGTACACCAACAACCATTCCTCTGGGTTCTCTGGTAGGAAACACGCTAAGCAAGGAATCACAAACTGCTTAAGATTCTGCTTTGGAATCCTGGTTATATTTAAATTTGTTTTCTTGTAGAGATATCGTCTTAAGCTGATTAAACCGAATGGTTTACTTGACCCCCAGTACTCAACTTTAAAATTTATCAACCAAAAACATGTACTGCAAATATAACAAAGCTGCAATGTTATTTGTATATATGTAAATTGTGAGGAAATAAAGTATCTTACTTTATGATATCATTTGCAGTAAATGTTCACCATCATCATTACTGCTTGTTTTGAATTGTTATCTCAAACAGAAATTTATTTACTACTCTTGGCTATTTTGCTGTTTATTCTTGTATGAGTGACTATTTTTGACCAAGTACCGTAGTTACGAGGAATCTGGGGCCTTGCTGCAAGAGACCTCTAAAATGATTTTGACATCGTTATATCGTCCTGCTAAAAGAGGGCTTGTTCGGGGGCTCGTCCAGTTTGTTCGCATCTCATTCATACATCATAGCTCGGATTTAATTCGTAAAGCTGGAAATACGACATGCAAGTGGTAAAAATTTGGAAGGAAATAATTGCTAGTGACTTCTAAAGAACAACGCTGCTTTATACTTAAGGTGGCTCAAAACAGTTTACAGCACTTTCCAAGACGTAGATTTTGATGGGCCATTATTACCACTCTTTATCAGTTGATGCCACAATCATGGTATCAAAAAATTACCCAATCATTGGTGAACACGTTGGTATTATTTTCGTGAGACAATAGGTTACCATAGCAACACTATGACCTACTAAAAACACCCTTAATTTCAGCTTCGAGCACTTATATTTCAAAAACGGCACGGTGAAATTTTTTTACATTATCAACTTTTGATAAGCAGGATAAGATGCAAGTTTTTGGCAAAGTTTAAAAAAATTTTGTAGGTGGCGTTCAGAGCCACCTTAAATTTTCGAGAATTTAAGGTGGCTCTGAACGCCACCTAAAAAATTTTTTTAAACTTTGCCAAAACTTGCATCTTATCCTGCTTATCAAAATTCTATAATAAGAAAAAATTTCACCGTGCCATTTTTAAAATATAAGCGCTTAAAGCTGAAATTAAGGGTGTTTTTAGCAGGCCATAGTGTTGCTATGGTAACCTATTGTGTCACGAAAATAATACCAACGTGTTCACCAATGATTGGGTAGTCTTTTGATACCATGGTTGTAGCATCAATTGATAAAGAGTGGTTATAATGACACATCAAAATCTAAGTCTTTGAAACAGTGCTGGAAACTGTTTTGAGCCACCTTAAAGTTAGATAAATCAACCTCGATCCCTCGCACAGATAACAATCAACGCAATCAACGTTCCCGGGGAATGAAGGGGGGGGGGGGGGGGAGGGGTTCCTATATAATAAGGGCGGGCAATGCTCGCCTGAAATTTTGAAAATAACCCTAGGAGACACCAAGATCGCGTTTTGCGGGCGTGGCTTAAACGTTTTCCATCCCTTATATAGATACCAATTCTAAAACAACACTGTTATCTACTGTCACGTACTGCAAAAGCTCGTGCTGTGGATCTTTTGTGACTAAAGATCATAAGTGGAACCAAAACCACGTGTTTAATTCCTAAAATGTACGACGAGCAGAGGCGTCACCGCGTGAAAAGTACATCCTTCCGGTTAACAGAAGTTTGAAATGCTAAATTACCGTGGTTCTCAAATGTGAAAAAATAACTAAAAATGCTTGAAAATAGTTTAAAATATTATTTGTCTTCTATGAATTATATGTAAGGTCTTAGCAGGAACATTCCGGAGTGGAAAAAAGGTATTCTTTTATAAGAATGTAGAGCTTTAAGCCGAAAACACACAAACAGTTCCTGACACTTTCGCGGCAATTTTTTTTTTATTATTCTTTTACGGTTAATACTTTTTTTTTTTTACAGCTAACGCTCACCCCATTGAGACCCCTTTATGAGTGCCGCCCCTTCTCATACTTCTGCCGCTTGAATCACCTTGCGACACGAGCAAACCTCACGGAAATAGCACGACAAGCCGAATCCTTTCTGCCTATAGTTCTTGTTTTTACTGCGTATCACAGACCTTTTGTTAAAACTTAATCATAGGGTGTTTACGTCATATCGGTTTAATGTTCGCAAAAACTCTTCTATCGCCTTGAAAGTGCTTGAAAGCTCTCATTCAGGAAACTCATGCAATAGATAGGTTGGGAGAATAGCAACTGAAACAAATTCAGGAAACAAGCAAATTTGTACAATTTGGCCTTCTTTCTTCCTAGTTTTCCTAAAATTTCGTACAGCTCGTACAGCTGATCGCTTTGCGGATACGGTTGATCATGTCGACAGCTGTGTCGAACAGAATTGAGGCCAACCACAGACTCTCTTATGAGGTTCAAAATCAAAGGTTGCGTGTCGGAATGCGACTGTTGATGTCACGCTAATGTGGAAGTATCATTATGATTGTTGGTAGAAAAACATATTGTCGAGGTTGATTTTCTTGTTGGGCTGAATAACCGTGTTCTTATCAAATAGATTAGTTTCTCGTGATCTGACACAGGCAATTACTTTTTGAAGGGGTGGGGGAAGGGGAAGACAATTTTCTGGGGTACGAAATTCTTTCTCACCTTTAATATGTGCATGATTTTTTTCGGTGGCAATAGCTTGTGCAAGGATTCTTTGCTTAAGTCAAACGCAGCTAGATAGTACAAAGCACTTCCTCGATTTATTTCTCTATAGCTCCTTTTTGTAAGCTTTTTTTCAGCAGTGGAATTTGGAAATTATCCAAGGTCCACCCCTCCCCCGCTTAATCCTAATTCCTCTCCTCTTCTCTCAACAGAACAATAGACAGTCCTGCCAAGTTCCTGTCGCTGACCCTGTCGGTATCTGCCTTCGGCCGCTAAACAGTCGCCGACAGCCTGGAGCAGAAGTTTGCCGACATAAAAGCGATAGCGAGTGTTCATGCATCATCTTTTGCCTTAACAATTAGATACTGCAATGTGCAGCAAAACACTATTCCAAAAACTATGAATGAAACGGTTATAGCTTCGTCGTCAATAAAGCTCATTGTAGGTTGTAAAGATGGGTTCTCGATGGTTCTTAATTGATTTCAACACCTTGAAGAACTGTTTGTGAAAGGAAACTGGTTACTTGACGATGTAATCATCGTAATAATCGTATGTGAAAGCCGAAACGATTTTATTTTATAACTGATGATAAGTTGCACTTAAAGTTTCGGCATAAACATGGGGGTCCGGGGGGTACTCTTCCAGAAAATCCTGGTGGGATGCACGTGTTCGGTGTTCTTTTGGAAACCCTTACCGCTATTTCAGACCAAATTATGTAATTTTTCTCACCTTTAGTCTGGACCTAACTTAAATTTGGAACTTGAGTTTAGGCCAAACCCTACTCGTACCCAAGAGCTCAGTTGGCTTGTGAAAACAGTATTCTGACAGTGAAGAACCCCGAATTCCTTATGTTATTTAAATCGCACTTGTCAAGAAATAAACAATAAAGGAGTAAATAAACTTTCTTACTAAGAATTATACCTAATTGCTGACCAGAGTGCAGAAGCCATACTTTCAAGGCAAAATGGACGATATCCAAAAAGGCCCCAAAACCTCGGGGGAAGGTACTATAAAACATATCTATATCAAGGCTAGAGTACAAAAACCATAACTTTTTATGGACAAAATGGCAAAAACCAACTTAAATCGATGCCATATTTATGACCAAAACGGCTGAAAAACCATAGTTACCCTTTGGGGCCACATACCTATATAGCACGTATAAGGGAGTACCCCCGGTCCAAAACCCATACCATTGGGCACAAAAAGCAATATAGCTTACAAAAGTGAGTTTCTCCCCCGGATGATGTTATTGTGTGTGTGAATTGAGACTACTTACTTTACAATGATGACAAGTTCTTCTTCAATTTCGGCAGAACATACGAAGAGAAGGCGCATACAAATGATTGTTGTTCCCTTAAGTTTAATTCTCAAAGCATTTGAAGGAAACGGACGGAGCCAAATTTACAGAACTCATACTGCGATCGATGTAGGAGCTTGGATTTTAGTGGTAAATGTGTTTGCCAAAAAACTCCAAAAGTTGCATACCTCACTGGATCACAGTTAAGTTTTCTCACCAAAATATGAATGACTCAATTATACTGAATGACCCATCCATCCATTGTTTAATTGCTTCATCATGCCATTTCCGGTGCCACGGATATCACCTTTTTAAATTTCAGGCCACAAAGATCGCGATCTGTTAAGTTACACGTACTTGGAAACGTGATGCACGTGTTGTTGGTTTTGTTATAAAAACCACTTGCCAAGCAACGAGTTCATTCCAAGTTTGATAATTCAGGCGGGGTGTTACACTAGAAGTTGCAGGGAAATTGCTGCTCGCAGTCATAAGCGGTAAGTGTTTCACCTCTCTATATTTCGAAATTCGAGTTTTCGACCCGGAGGATAATTCTTTAATTTATTTGAGATGACGGAAGGTTTTTGATCACTGAGTTAGTTTTATCTCTCGACACCGCATTTACGGGAGATACCGATCAACGTTCGATGGTTCCAATTTCTCCATCCTTGAATCATTGGAAACTTTCTTCAATCCCCGCCCGGGTTTTATCAAGGCGGTGTTGAATTTGTCGTAACATGACTTGATAAATCGTACCACCGAGGGTATAAGAAGTCAATCACTTCACTGAAAATAGTAAAAGCCCATTTCAAGACCTTGCAACACATTTTTAAGGTTCTTAATCCTTGAGCATGTCTCAAAATTTGCTCGGTTGTCTATATTCGACCAAATATGTGATTTTCTTTGCGGCAATCAGGTAATTTTTGGCACCTTTTTTCGATGGATCTTATTTTATTGCTCTAACTTGATGAAACATGATCTGTATAAAGGTCTATGCCATGGTCTATACCTACCTTTCCATCACCTCTAGAAAAATGGAGGGGTACTCCCTAAGTTATGGATACGTGTGTGCTGCGAAGAGTTCTTAAACCTTGCCCTATTCAAGGATGAAACAAACGGAAATCGATCCCCTATTCACGACACAATGGCATGAAGAGATCAACTTTATTTCGTTTCCATAACATTGTAAGTTAAGTATCAACAATAAAATTTGTTTTCTATTTAGCTGCATGGGCATTAACACACTGCTGGATCCTCCCTCCCATCATCATGAATTCACCAGTGTAACTGAGCGAATCATGTAAATAATTTTGTTTCCACCACATCCATTTAAGACTCCAGGCCCGGGTTGTTCAAAAGGTGGATAACGCTATCCGCCGGATAAATCACTATCCAGTGGATAGCGTGGCTTGTTTTGTTAACATTTATCCACTGGATAGCGATTTATCCGGTGGATAGCGTTATCCAGCCTTCGAACAACCGGGGCCAGGTGAATGTAGATTCCGTAGAATGTGATGATTTAGAGGCCAAAATACATTAAACAGCCCGTGAACGCCACGTCGATCATTCCTGTAGAGTTCTGACACATTGAAAGTCATAATTCTCCTCAGTAGTGCGAAACTGTTCAGTTGACAAAACTCGAGCGATATGAACCCCTCTTTGACCCTCTTTGGACCTATGCGAAAGCTCTCTTGGGCCGCCATTTTAGTGTCACGTGGCGAAACTAAAGCATAAGACACTAAAACTTCAGAGCATAGATAATAGAAGGAAGTGGTTATGAAACTTGGCAAAGATCTTCGCTATACGCTTTTGTTCTCTTTTTTTTTACCTTGACCATGCACAAAACACAATAGTTAAGTTTACTACTGACCAAGAACTGAACTAGCCAATAGAAATGTTTTGATTACGTATCCATGCATAGTGCATGAACGCAAAGCAAAAGATTGTGCACTGTCGTGGACCTTCCGACGTATATCTTGGCATCTTTTTTTGCTCCTTTGTTTGTTTGTTGGGCTTCATAGTAATCATTTCCTTCTATAGCGATACTCACCGATTGTAAAAAGTGAGTATCGCTATAACTATGTTCAGAAGGATTGGCTCTAAATTATGTGCGGGAACATGAAAACCGGCTTCCAAAACAGAACGCAATTTCATCGACTTTTACAATTCACCTTTCGATTGATGATATATAAATTGAGATAGACCGCAAGCAGTTTCTCTTTTCCTCGTAAACCGGAAGAACGCAAAACAAGAAACTCGTGCGAGCGAGTCTTCCAACGCCCGCCTTTACTATCGGCTGTTGGCATTGCTACTCGCCGCTCGAACGTCACGTTCTCAGTCATACTCGCACACTTACAACTTTCAAAGCGAAAAGTGAACGCAGATTTTGCAGCACTTAAGATTTAGAGACCATGATACGATCAATTACCAAAAACGCACTCCGTTTTTCACCAAAATTTCCATCAAATTGAAACATGATTCATGCATCTCAAATATAATGTGTCATAAAGACTTGTTTCCTGTAGCATATCTACACAGAACTCCACGTTCCATGGATACGTCAGTAGAAAGCTAAGTTAATGTAGATTTGTGGTCAATATGCACTAAGTAGATCAACTGGCCGAGATACGTTTACTGCGTAGTCTCCATTTGTCGACGCCATTTTGATTTGGCACATGAGATTAAAATCGTTGCCAGACGTTTTCAAGCTCTAGATCGAAAGCCCGTTCATGCGCAACTCGTGATATTGGCCCTATAATCTCACGACAATGTTTGCACTTGACATGCGCACACCGAAACATGAAAACAAAGAGACAAAAGAAAAAAAAAACAATGATTTAATGGCGTTTTATTTACTTCCAGATGCTTGGTATGAGGAAATCATTGCTGTTCACTTTGGCTGTTGCTCTTATCACCGTGTCCCTTTCAAAACAAGATTGTGCCAGCTGTTGTCATGGAAAGTGGATTGCGTGCTTCACAGGCTGTCAGACTATGAAGGCTTGTGCTTCACAATGCAACACAGGACTAGAAATATGTCAAAATGGCTGTCCAGGGTCCTGCTCAGTATATGACCCGCCTTCATTTCACAAGCAAAATCTTGTGCCAGGCACTCGTTCTAACAACAGACCCCAGAATCTCAAGATGAAAAAGAAACTAAATAAACTGCTCAAAAAGCTTCAGAGGAAAAGTGGAAGTTATTGAAGGAACAGTTGAACACTTTTAACGTGGAAAGCGGCTTGTCCCAACAGTTCATCAGAGGACTGCGTTTATCCATGCGCTCAGAGGCTTGCATCACTGGCAATTGCCGTTATCACTGATCAGCGCGAATTGAACTATGAAACTCCATCGTGGCCTCGCTTGACGAGATACAACAATGGATCGTAATGTTATTTGGTCAATGTCTCTTGGTGACAATTCTAAAATAAAGGCATGTGGAGGTGAGGAAGATGGTTCATCGAAGCCTTCATTTGGTTCTTTGTTCCTTCAAAACTTTTTCCTCAGGTTTAATAGCACGTTTTTCTGAAGATCACTTACCAAAAATATAGATTTAAATATGGAAAAGCATATTTGGCAGGAAGAAGTGAAAAGTAGCCTGAAATTGAGCCAAGGAACAAGTTGTGTTTAACGAATTCATTATTCATTTGCTAATCGAATTTGTTGTTGTTCAAAAGAGGGGTTAAATTAGAGGGTTGAACTTTTGTTTTAGATAGTTCCATCGGACTCAACAAAGTTTGCAATTAGGTTGCTTCCTTGGGTAAAAACGTAATTGCAAGTTTGTAATATATAGACAACCTTAAATAGAAAATAAAGTTACCAATAATATTATAAATGTCTATCATATGGCTAGCTCCGCAGTGATTGGCTACCGAGGGGGCAAGATGGCTCTACTTTAATAGTGTTCTTTTCCCATATAATAAATCTTTTATTGACCAACCTTGCTCGGTCAAGATGGCTGGATATTGGCCTCGTCCTTTTTTTGCGCGTTTATAGACCTCAATTCCCCCTTTGTCCATAAACAAGAAAAAAATGAACTTAGCCAATATCCAGCCATATTGACCTCACGCTTGATCAGTAACCCATCTTTATTGAACGTGTTAGTTCTCACGCTCTTGTGTTGTAGAGTACGAGTTAGTTATCATTATTGTTTCCATAACCTCGCTGAATTACTGGAGTAGAATGAAGAGAAACTCCTCCAAGAATGCCAAAGAGCATGTCAGTTTCTGCAGATTATAAGCTACTTAAAAATGAAACTTTTGAAATGATTGGAGGATCAGTGAACGGTTCCTCGACACCTATGATAAGCAAAACACGAATCAATGACCTACGCCTTACAGACATTAATTCGCTCATTTCGGTATAGTTATCGGCCTTAAACTGATAAATGCAAATCGTCTCGATCAACGACTGTGACCCAGGCCAGGCCTAGGTCTGTTGCGGTTCGTCTGTACAATCTTGGACAAAATAAAATGAAACGATTATGCACCATCCCCCCAAAAGCAATGATGAAGGAGGGGTGGTCCAGATTTCTCATTTATTTTGTCCAAGATTGTAGCTTAGTTAATTGTTGAATACCGTCGGCATTCCTCGGCTTCCCATTCTGTATTGATTGTCCGGAGCTGAGTAACAAGCCATTTAGCCGACAAAATTTAGCTCTTGACTTTTACCCAAAATCGAATACATTTTTTAAACGTAATCAATGGAAAGTTAAACGTACTTTATAATCTCCTGTTCTTTTTACTTTAAGGAATGTTTCCGCCGTCAGCTTTGTTATGGAACTTGATAGTCATTGAGTGCCCAGTGGTAGATAGCTGCGAGGTGATCCACTTTTCGTCTTGTTTTGTTTTTGTTTGGTTTTCAGTGATCATGTTTCCCCCAGAGTCAAGAAGTCACGTTAGCCACAGCTTTAGCGTTCGTTTAATTATGACCATGAAATATTCTGTCGATAACTGATATTAACCAGGCGTTTCTATCGTCTCAGACTGGTCAGTGACGGAATTTACCTTCAACTGATTTGCATACTTTACCTAGACTCAAATTTGTGAACTGACATGATAATTACATTTATTTCAATTTGCCATACCACTAGGTCCTGGATCCCAATGAATGATGCATACCGGTATATATTGAATATCGTTTTGCTCCAGACTTGATCAAAAAGCGATGAAACAACCTGAGAGCGCGGAGCGAAGAATCCCGATGGTAATTGAAGAAGGTT
>JAHPZR010031884.1:50000-54804 GCA_019787425.1 Platygyra sinensis | reverse complement strand
GCTGTTTTAGAATAATAATGAAATAGAAACAAGCTTTACTTCTTTTTCTGTACACTGTATTTGTGACAACCTTTTTTCTCAAAGCTCTCACATGGCCTGTCCTTAAATTGCACATCTCTTGTTAATACTCTGATCAAATGCAGAAACACCGGGTGACTGGTAAGTTGTAAAACTATTTTACATTGAGCTTTAAAGTAATCATGAATTTGTTTTCCTCAACAGCTGTGACGTGGAGAGACCAAGATGCTCGGTTAACTGTACACTTTGAAAATGGATTCACTCTCACAGACGCACGTGGGAATGAAGGCAATGGACGTGCTCAGGTGTTATGGTATTTCCCATTTGAAAAGCTCAAGCGCTCAGCAGATGATGGGCAAAGAAGATTATGGCTGGAATTTGGAGCAGATGAGTCTGATCAGGTAATAACATTATGGAGACAAAACATTCATTCCATAAGTTATTATGAATCTTCTGTTGTCTAAACTCGTTCAAACTTTGTCACTGGATTTAAGGGTGCGCATGATGAAAAATGCTTATTAAAATGGCGATAGAAGTTGACTTTAGAATTTTTGTTATCTAGCCCTTGTGACTTAAGTGTTTTATGCTATTTTTGTCTGTTGAGAGAAGTTTCATTTTCAAATTAGAGATGATTTATGGGTCAAAATATGGAAAAAGTCCTGTTCATGATTCATTAAATTATTGCTTTGTGAATTGCTCATTACCATTTTGGGGTAGAAAATGGTCATTCAGTGCTCGAACTTAACGATCGTCCATTTGTCGAAAACGAGCGAGCTGTTTAGCCACTAGTTCTCTTGGCAAGTAAAGTTACCCCAATAAATAATTGTTTTAATTTATATCCTGCCAAAAAGGGCTAAAAGTGACAAAGCAAACGAAGAATTTCCGAAAAACGAACGCTTCAAAAAACATTGAGGAAAAATACAAGGCGTTCTCCTGGCAGGTAATAGTCTGGGTTCTACTCTGAAATGGATTGCATTGTGGGGATCATTATAATATGACTAGTTTCCTTTCCGTGTTTCCAAAACTTGATGGCATCTATATTTTCTTTCAAAATACAACTTGCTCAAACGTCCAAACGAAAACAAGTTCAAAGCTCACTGAATACTTTCTTTGGAGGAAGGCAAGATTGAAAGAGTAACACGACACTTACAACGCCTGCTGCAGCTCCGATCAAGAAAACACGGAAATTTCAGGAATCGTGTGGAAGGAAAGGCTAAACTTCTGAATACCCAGCCACTTAATATGTGTTTTCGAATGCTGCTACCGCAGTTCCACAATTGTCATAATTAACATAATAACTGTATATAAAAACCATGAATATACCTTCATCCACTGTGGGACAGCGGACCACGGTAACATTTAAGTTTAGAGCTTACTTCATACCTGATCCACTGACTGCGAGACTGCAGACCGCGGTAGCACTTCAGATTTTAAACACTTAGTTTAATACTTATTCATTGACTGCAGGACTGCAGACCTTTAGTTAAACACTTAGTTTAATACTTATTCATTGGACTGCGGGACTGTGGACCAGTAAGTTTGCTCTCGAGACCAGTAAATTCTAAGCCTACTGGTCCAGTGGAATACCAGAGCTAAAAGTTAAGTTCAAGCACTGTCTGTTGAATTTGTGATGTGCATTGTTCCATTTGTATCTTTTTAAACAAGGGTGTGATGAAATTCCCAATGATTTGTTTTACTGTGTGACTACAGCTAAAGAAACTAACCATGGCCAGTGGCATTTGTGGGTTGAGTTTTTCGTTGGTTCTTGTCTTACTCCGAGGAGTTTTTCCGGGTGCTCCAGTTTTCCTCCCTCCCCAAAAACCAAGGACCAGCACGAAAACTAGCCGCTAACACTAATGTGGCTTCCTCACTAAATTTTTATATGTATATATTTTACCGTCGCTTACAACTACCTGTCCACATGCATGACAAAAATATGCTCTGGTGGCCAATTAAATGTCAAAGTTTTGACAATCAAACTTCAAAGCTTACCTGCCCACTTGGGAAAGTTTTGGCATCACCACAAACACAAGAAGAAGGGAAGCAAAGTGAGCAATGCGTATGTACATTTTGTCTTTTGTGGTTTTGAAAATCAGAATGAATGATAAGAAAATCACTAAAGGAATTTCTGTCGGATATTGACATTGACCTTTTACAATATGGAGGGGAATTAAGGAAGAAAGGATTTACCTTGACATTATCTGCACAGTATGTGGCAGAAGAAGATCTTTATTTTCTCATTGAAGGCCATTAAAGACTAGTCTTGAACTTGATTACTCAGCTAAAAATGCCTGAGAGAATACAAAGCCTAAAATGTCAAACCATGTCAGCACAGCAGTTACAAAGCTGTGAATCAAATATGAAATCTCCGGCACTAAAACAGTTCTCCATGTCAGGCTCAAACAATGATGCAGATGATTATTGAGTACGGATTTCTCTTCCAACAAGCAGGCATCAGTTACTTAGCCCATGTGAAAGGTTCATCAAGAAAAAGAGGCAAGAATAAAAAGTTTAAACTTGAAGAAGCAAGCCCTTAAAGAAAAGAACTTGAAATAACTTCTGCCAAGATAAGAGACACTGCCTCTGTGATTTGAAATACCAGTCAACCCTGTAGTAATTGTCATGAAAAAAATCACACAGTTTGCACATGCTGAATGAAGGTGTGTGAGTTCTATCCTTTTTTCGTAAATTGCTTGACAGTGGTACACCTTGCTTGAAATTCCTACCTAGCTTATTTGTTGTAAACGCCATGTCTTTCCGAACGGCATATAAATCAGCTACTATCATTTGCTTAACTGGCGCCAAAGCATTCTCAAGTGGGCGGGTAAACTTTAAAGTTTGACTTTCAAAACTTGAATTTTGATTGGGCGGCAGAACATGTTTTTGTCATGCATGTACATATAGTTGCAAGCGAGGGTATCATGGAAATTAAGAAAGAGAACTTTGATAATTACCGTAACTGAGATGCTGTTCCTTTATTTTCATCTCCTCAGGAGTTGGATTTAGAACTGGATCTTCATGGCTGCCCTAAAACCTGTGGTGTTTGTTATGCATACCTTCCTATCAGCAAAGACAACTCGGCTTGGGCTGTTCACTTGAGTAATGTGGTGAGGTTTTAAACTGTGATTTCTGGTCTGATCCTCCACTTATGAAATGACAATAGTATTTTAAGAGGATTTTTAACTGCAAATAACTCATTTAATGTAATTATTGTTTTGTGCAGAGGTCATATCAAGTTTAGTTTTGCAACTGTGTTTTGCGAGACAATGCCATGAAGTGCAAGTGCCATTTTTTTCATCTTAATGAAATTATATTATAATTAAGTGCCAACTAATTTTTTAGCTCTATGTATTTGTAGATCAATATGTTTTTTTTTTTTGTGTAGCCGTTAAGAAATGATTCTTATGTACATGTAACTATTAACTATTATTAATGTTTTAATACATTTCATTCAGTTTGAGTCGATTAATTATAAATGGCATGTAAGTTAGATCTTTACAAACGATGAGCAATCTGTTTGCTTTATTTGCCCAGAAAATGAAATAAGATGTAAAGGTGATAAACAAAGTATGTCACAGGAAGGCAATGCAATCAATGGTTGGCTGCTATAAATAACAAACAGAAACACAAACATACTGAAATTTCAAAGAATTTATCATACCATCGGTAGTGAACAACAGAGGGAGTTACTGCTATTAATATTAGAAGACTTTTTCCTATCTTGAAAACACCCAGTCTGGTTGTGGTGTGTGCTAGAAAGATTCCAAATCTTTTATTCCTCAGTCACTGGTTTCAATTTGTAGCCAAATTGAACAAAATAAGAAAGCTGTGCTGAAAAATTAAATCAGTGGGTATGTTTGTCTGTAGCTAGGTATAGAAATTGTTGTTATTGTTGTGATGCAGTGAAGAGGCAGAGGATTTCCTATTCGAGATATGAAAAGGAACAGTGCAAATTAAATTTACCCCACTTTGCAGGGGAGTAAAACATATCAGGAATTTTATATAAATTACATTTTGATACCAAAGAGTGGCATTTGTAGGATTTTGCGAATGGAAGCGGTGTTGTTCTTTGTGATTTTCACCATTGGTGACACAGCAGTACTTATATAAATAATGACTGTATTTTTATTATCATGATGCCATATTATTCTCTTAGTATATGCTTAAATTTCTTTTTAAAAAGCTCTAGGATTTTAGACTTGGGAGGTGATGTTTCTTACATTCTGATTTTTGTGTCATATTAGGAGGATAACCTTTTTTATTTGGTATGTAATTGCTGTTGGCACCATAGACTAAAGGTTGTTACTCCTTTGTTTGAACTTTCCTGAGTTAGCAGAACAATTTTTGGAATGAAAGTATATCAACAATATTCTTTGTAAAAGTTTACAGGTTAGAGTGGAAATTAGTTAGATTCCATGCCTTTACAAACATATAGTTTAGAATACCAATAATAATATTTTATGAGTGTATTAGGTTTGAACTAAGCTACAACAAAAGGCAAGGAAAAGAGCAAATCGAAAAATCACTAATTACTAATTAGTGATTTTTTGGCTTGCTCTTTCACTATGCTGTAGTAAAATGTGATCGTAATAAGCATGGTAAGCTTTCCTTTTAGCTGTTTTTAGGCATTATATTGATTGCATCTTAATTTGAAGGTAAATGAACCTTTTTCATTAATGTGACAATATATTATCAATCATTATGGTATCAATAAATTTAAATCTATATCAGGCTTTGGTTAGCAAAGTTAGTTTATAAAATATGGCATGTCTGTGAAGAGTTAAGT
>JAHPZR010031884.1:25000-45000 GCA_019787425.1 Platygyra sinensis | reverse complement strand
CTTTGGAATGTATTTTGGTAGTTTGAAGGACTCATAAACATGAAGTTTTTGACCTGAAATTGGATGCACATCAAAACGTCATTAAATTAACGAGGTAATTCAACTATTACTAACATTTCAGTTAATATTAAAATTATATGCACAACAAAAGTATTGTCAGTGTTACAAGCCATTCCTTCCTCTGGGTGTGCGTTGGACATTCACCAACAATGGTCATTTTCCCATGTGTCCTGTAAATTTCTGCATGGCAAATGTTCCCTCCTGTTCTGGAGAGGTTTTGGTTCATCTGCAGATTGAAGATTATGTTTGATAACTTGCGAACTTGCAAAACACTAGTTGTCCTTGCCCCCCCCCCCCCCCCCCCCAAGTCTTTCACCTCTTCAGCTGAATTTCCTTTGTCAGCAACATTACTCGGTCCTGAAATGGTGGCTCTTCATATTTGTTACCTTTATGCATTGGACAGCCAAAGCTTTTTGCATCCACTTTGCAAACATTGTGTTTAGCTTCATGCAGGGTTCGGCCATGGAACTGTGCTACGACATGCACTATGCCACCATTTAGGGACACTTCTATAATGGTATTTGAAAAAACAAAATTGAATAAAGCATTTGGTTCTCGGAATATTGAGTATTTTCGAAAGGTCCAGATTTCAAAAATGTTTCCATGTGGTTAACATTTAAGGGGCACTGTCACGAGAATTTTGCTGTTTTAGGTCAATTCTGTGCTAAAATCATTACTTTAAGACTTTAATCATAAACAAAAAGCTTCTGTAAAGCTACGGCGAAGATATCAAATGAATTTTATCAGAGAGGGCTAACCATAACAAATTTCTTGAGGATTTTTGGAACTCATGGCATCAAACCTTGAAAAAATTGGCCAATTTTTTCAAATTTCAATCCATTTCCATCCGTGCCATCCTTAGCGACAGGCGACAGGAAACAGTTTCAGTACCTTCGAGATCATTAGTTTCGGAATTCAAATGATGTGAAGGCACCTTCAGGCTTTTTATAAAGGCCAAATAGCGTGACAATGCCCCTTTAAATTGCAGTTGTTGCAAGAGGCGTTTGAAAACCTGTGGTAATGGCATTCAGTCTGGAACCATGTGAAGTTAGAAAACACATGAGAAGGGAAGGGGAAGAAATAAAAGGAGACTCTTTGTGCAATTTACTACATGTTGCTCCCCTCATATTAGTTTCCAGAGCTGATGTGTCTGTTAGCTGGTGGGGCCTTGGAACAAGGAAAAAATTGTTTTGGAGATACGTGATTTAGATTGGCTTGTTTACTGAACCAAGATTTTTACCAATAGCCAATCAAATTGTGCCTCCAGAGTTGCCTTTTCTTTGTGTGAAGACCCTGCCAACCAAGAGGGACCGCCCACAATAGGAAGGAACCACAACAATGCTACCCCTTCTCAATATTGTGAATTTCTGTGCTCCAATCTTCATGCATCTCACACTAGGAGATAAAAGGGTTGCTAACAGCAATCAACATTAATCTTACTTGCTGTAAAATTTGCAACTGCTGTTCCAATAACGCGTTGCTGTTCTGCATCGTAATGGATGATAACTTTTCCTATCTTTTTCCGTGAATCATTGTGGTCTGCAAATCAGAGTAGGATTGACTATGCATTCTCTGTCTTGGCTTTGGCACAGTGTCAACAGTAAACAATGGTCATTAGTCCCATAAATTATTTATATTTTATTGTTTAAAAGTTGGGGAATTGTTGCCCAGCCCAAAAGAGTTGAACTGCATTACCTCTGCTAAAAAATAACAATAACAAAACAGAAAAATAATACCTTATTTAAATACAAATTTGTTGGCGAAAAATTACTTCCGTTTCCTTACTCCCAATACGCCATAATGTTCAAGAAACGTTATTTAGCATTTCGTATGTACCCCGGCGCTGCATATTCCCTTTAACCCCTAAACGTTTTGCATTTTCTCATTTGTACCCCATTTAAGCTCAGTAAATTCACTTTTTTTCGAGTAGTTTTACGTATAATGTTCCCATGCATTAACTGACCATGCGGCCATGTCTCGGGGGGGTACTCCCACGAATTTTGGATAGGGGTGTGCCACGAAGGTTCTCAAACCCTGACCCTATTTAGAACTAAGAAAGCGAAAATTGATACCCTTTTTAAGGCCCAAACACGAAAAGTGACACCCTATTCAAGGCAATTAAACCTCTGTTCTTCTGTTGCAAACTAAGCATTTTGTTAATACTAAAAGGATACATCAAGTTTTAAAAAAAAACATTCGTATAGAGGGCGTTTTCGCACTCCAGTATTAGATAATACAATTTAGCTACCCTAAAATGTGAAAGACAAATAGCCATTAAAAATTTTAATTACGAAAAATATAGAGCTAAGTGGACCACTCTCAGCAACTACGATGCGTGAAGCACATTTAGTGTGAAATTTTGAGTAAGGGAATCTTTTATTATCTCTTGTATGTGTGGGCGTGGTGTGTGTGTGTATGTGTGTGTGTGTGTTGCGTTAGCTTTGTACCGTATGCAGTGTAACGTAGCACTTGTATTTATTTCGTAATTAATTTAAAAGAATAACAGCAATGTAAGTACAATTTCTGTAAGTAGGTTTAGCAGTGTAATGTAATATAGTAATAGTGGCGTAGCTCAAATAGTCATCACTCATGTAACGTAGTATTGTCTGTATGTGTCGTTGCAATGAATAAAAAAAAAATTAGCTACCCTATCTAAGGACCACACCAGGAACACAGTTACAAAAAGGTATAAAAGGAAACCCTATTTAAGGACGTTCGCGCCCATTGCTACTGCGCATCTCTAGTGCGCACGCTATTCATTGGTCACGCGCGTGCCACGTCATTTTCAAGCGCGCGCACGGAGTCGAAAACTCAACAAAATATAGGGCTGATGACCTTTGCGTTAACTTTCTGTGTGCGAATATTTTTGTTGGATGCTCGGTTACCCCCTATTTTTTTTCGGCAGATCACTTCCTTTTCTGATTCTTTCTATTATACTAAAAAACGAAAAAAATCTGTAGGTGGGAAGTTTTAATTATTTCTCATATACTATTCAAATATGGTCGAATTGGTGCATGGATACAGGTGTGCGTAACTTAGAAGTTGTATTTTTTAAGGCTAATTCTAGCTGATTTAATGACATATGTAGCAAAGATATATCAAATAGGCCTATATATGCTGTGTTAAACACACATAACTTAGATATGATTCTTCAAATTAACTATATCCCGATAGTAATGAATCTGGCCAAAATCGCCTCGAATGACTGGAAATCCTAGAAATGCCATGGTCTGTGATACACCTTATCTTTAAAACGAGTTCGGTGACCCCCGATTTTTTTTACGTTTTTAATCTAAACTTATCATTTTCTACCTGCAGACAAAGTTTTAAAAAAATCTGTGCGTGGGAAGTTTTTGGGCGCGAACTTAAGGACCGAGAACCTCAAAACCAACCTCGTTCCCAGGGTCTCTCATCTTCCGCGGCACGTACCTATACTGAGCCCATATATGGGAGTACCCCCCCCCCCCCCCCCCGGGGGCCATGAAATACCCCGAGAGGCCAGGGAAGAGGCGGCTGTGAAGCCTCGGAAACTTTTCCGCGGGCCCGTAAAGCCATAGCAAATCTCGAACCTTACGATTACAGAGCTGTTTTATTCACATATTTTCACTATGAACACAAGAACGTTCAGGCGAAAACACTTTTCTGTTTTTAGCCCGGGTTTTTAGATACAGATAAACTAAAATTAAAAATGGCTTTACTGGCGAAAAGTTTCCGGTGCTTTCAAGAACAGACAGTTAATCTATCTAAAAACAGAGAGGTATATACGCCTAATAAAACTTCTGATCTTGAATGAAGGGGACCTCTGATCATATAAAGAATGTGAACAAAACAGCATTATAAGATTTGAGATTTTGCTTCGGTAAAAATGGCCCCAGTTTTCTCTTTCAGTTTTGGATTGCGTGACGTGACGGATGGGCGTAACACACTAAAATTGATATCACATTTGACATTGACCTTTCTTGTTCTACTTTTAGAAGAAAACAGGAAATCGTTATCTAGCATCTTCAGCGATCGAAGACCACACGTAATTTTGCCTTGTATTTTGTTAGCGATGACTTAAAGAAACAAGAAAAAAAATCTGAAATGACATAGAAATTTCTCGATTGCAGCAATTTTGACAGATTGCGTGCGTAAAGCAAAATAAATACTCTCATGGGGCAAAGTTTACACACGTCAACGTTAACTGCTATTTTTAAAAGAGAAAAAAAATTCAGATATTCTGTTAATTAAGAATAAATCAGAAATAGAGCTAGAAGCGCGATGTACGCGTTGCGTTTTCATGTACAGTCTGCAATTAAACTGAAAAGGCAAGATATGAATGATGCATCGAAAAAAATATCGTCAATGTCATATACAGTTTCTGAACACCATCAAGTTCGTGCTGCAAATAGAATTTGTTAACAGCAGACTACACATGAAATTAACGCTTCCAAAGGTGAACTCACCGCAGCTGTCCCAGATGTCTCCAACAGCCTTCAAGCCATTTTCGCTAACCCATTGATCCCATTGTGTGCTATCGTTAATGTCATCTTGCCTCTCTTGTGTTATGTTCAGATCCGATAAGTCCGCAAAGAAAGAAGTCCAAACAACCAAGCACCCGAACACTAATAGCACAATAATCAACAGAAAAAGCCTCTTTTTGTAACCTATACTCCAAAATCTGACACGAATGGAATTCCACTCTCGGCAAAAATAATCGGCGAACATCACGTCTCTTATCTTCTTGTGATCAAGACCTCCGAAGCCCCACGCGGTAAGGGTTTCAAGAATTAGTTCAATTATCAACAGAATCAAAAGACCTCGGCAACCGAGAGCCACGTAGAGCTCGACGATCCTAAAATTATTTAAAACACTAGAACCTTTTTAAGACAGGAAATGACATGGTGCTGTTTAAGTTAATTATTGTCAGGCTTTTCCCACTTTGATGACATGTATACAAGCATTCACCCGAAAGTTTAAAATCGATCGCCCTTGGGAATGGGAAATTTTCAGGTGATATTTATATACAGGGTGACCGTTATATACAGGTACTGGAAGATAGTGCATGACTTTTTTATTGAATTAACCTGTACTAACCTTCTAACCTTATACTATACTACTTACCGGAGTTGTAATTCCTGGGGGGACTACCATAGCTGTTTATTATGGACAGTTTCCTATGTTCCGATAAACTTCTCACATATTTTCTTCAAAAGAAACCTCTTTAATGCGGACCCTGTCTTTTACGGTCAACCGTCACTAAGATCTCGCCCCTTGAGAGCGAATTCATAAAAAATACCTAACCTTCTTACCGCAGTGATCACAGAGTTGTTGATAGTTTGTGAATGTGATACTATGTCCGGTTTATGGTTACACAAACACCAACGCAACTGGAGATTTGAAAACTGAAATAAAATACCATAACATGTGACCAAAGATGATCAAGGAGAAGAAAGGGAAAGTGTTGTTTTCGAAAGTACGTATGCCTTACAAAAAAAAATATTGTTGACACTGTTACAGACTTTTTAAAGTTAGATGACTCATCAAATTGTAAAGGGCTGATGAGCTACACGGAATTAGCGCTATATAAATGTTCCTTATTATTATTTTACTTCGATCGGGGGTGGAGGGGAGGGGAGGGGAGGGGATACTCCCAGAAAAATTGGATGGGGGTGTGCGGCCGGCTTCCCAAAACCCTTACCCTATCAAGTATGACCAAAATCTGCGATATTCCCTACCCTATTTATGATCTGACCAAAACTTCAAAACCCTATTTATGACCTGATCGACCATTACTTCAAAATCCTGTTTCAGACCTGGGTGATAATTAGTTCCCTATAGTTAAGACCAATATTAAATTACCGCGAACATAATTTGTGAAGGGCTTTTGTTGATTGTCATTTCGATAAAATGGCTTCTTAAAAACATACCCATATCAAGGGCAGAGTCAGTAGAGTACTGGGCCGGGTTGTTCAAAAGCCGGTTAACGTTAACCCAGGGTTAAACGTTATCTGAAGAATTGCTTTCTCTTGTTTAAAAATGTTTTTCACCTGTAACGTTTGGTGTAGTTTGAGATTACTACAGCTTATAACTGAAGGGCAAACAATATAAACAGAACAACACACCAAAAAGTTACAAAACTAAAATCAAAATTCCCGTTAACTCTGGGTTAGCTTAATCGGGCTTTGAACAACCCGGCCCAGATCACTTTACCCTTCCTGCCCATTCTATGGACAACATAAAACTCGTTCCTCTCGAACTCATCACCACAATTAGAGATGCTATTCGCAAGCCAAGAGAAGCATTTCTTATCTCCAAGAGCAAGACCCTTGAACCATTTGGATAAAACAGGCGTGACGAAATTTGATTTATTTATTCCCTATTTTTTTATATATCCGTTCTAGTACACGTTTCAACTTTTTCTATTTTTGTCCACCAATCATGCCACATACATTTCTTTTAGGATCTTGTAAATTTTGTAACCGTTTTATCCATATTTACTTAGCTTCAGTGTAGGCCCTAAAGAAGGCCAGTCCGGTCTAACCGACTGAAATATTGGGCATTAAATTTATCATTTTTAGGCGTCCGGTCAGCCTTTCAATTGGTTTTATAGTTCATTTGTCACTGCTGATCCTGATCTAAACCAAGATCCGGCTTCACTCCGCTGCTGTTTTTACAAGTGGTCCTTGCATTACAATTTACTACAAAAACCATACCCTCTTTATGACCAACATAGCCAAAATCAGCTAAAATCGATACCCTATTTACGGGATGACCTTTGGGGCCACACGCACATACCTATATAGCCCGTAAAAGAGAGAACCACGCACCGCCCCCCCCCCCCCCCCCCCCCACCTCCACTAGCTCCTCTGGAGTTTGATCCAGTTTATAACGTTCGCTACCCTGGCTACGGGCTACTGCTGCAAACTACCGAGACATTTTTCAGGATTGTACTTTAAGCTACTTTAGAGTTACTTTCAAGTTAGTTTTTTATGGTATAACTGCCTTTTAGTTTGGTTCAAAGTACTGAATGATTCGTATGCAGTTGCTCTGTCTCAAATGCTCTGGCCCTTCGATGTCCGTGTTACAGAGGTTTTACTACACTTTCAAAACTTAATTACACTGATTACAATACTTACAGTACTTACAACAATGAAAATTACTTTTCTGTTTCTTTCATCATTATCATCATGTCTTTTTCCCCCTGAGAGAAATAGGGCCTTATTCTGTTTCTTTTACTTTTGCTTAATTTTCTTTTTTTACTTTTGCTTAATTTTTAAATTTACACTAGTTACTTACAGACCTTACAATGAGATAACTCACAACTAAGAGATTCAGTTAAGGCGGGGGTACACCTGAATTTAAGTGAAATTTTGGTAAGTTTAAAGAGAGACTGAATGGGAAAAAAAGGGTTTTGGAACACCACCAGACAGTTGCCCGACCGCACAATGGCACCCCAGGTTGTTGGGCAACTGTTTGGAGTGTATCTACCAATTTTTAACTTCAAACTCTAATTTTAAAACAACACCAAATCTTCAAAATTTCCTATTTCCATAAATTTTACTAATCCTTTGAGAAAAACTATTTATCTCTAAAATACCTAAAAATCACCAAAAAATTTACAAAACGACCCAAAACATAGATATGTGAAATGAGCATAGAGATTCTTGATTGCTTGAAACGTAAACGAGATATTTGCATTAAAAACATAATACCCAGCCAAATTACGACTTTCATGTGGACCCCCGCCTTAATCAGTCATGACGTAAAATACCAGAAATATGACGGTGAAGTACTTACAATACCTTTTCTGTCTTTATTTTCTTTCAATAATCAGTTAGCATTAATTACAAATTATAAACGGTAGTTTACAATAAAATACGGCTTACAGTTCGCACAGATAGGAATAAATATAGAAGAGGCGGAAGACCCGCGCCAGTCGTATTGCTGTCTTATCATAAAACAACAAGCCACACCATTCAATCCACTGTTCATTTAATTTAGTTAAGAGTTCATCTAAATAAGGTTTCTTGGAAAATTGTTTGCAAAAGTAAAGATATTTCATTAATTATGGGGTTTGGGCTGCAATATATTTCGACACAAACTTGACTGAGAAGGTCGACAAGTTCTGAAATGACTAAGACACGCGAGAACATGGATCATCAGTGACCGGTTTGTAATTTCTCAATTCTTTTCAAGACGGAATAATCTTTTCCATGCTATGGACACCTTTAAAAGGAAACATTTAAAGGTTATTGTCTTTTGATATCCAGCCAATCACTTTTTTCCCAAGAATTATCAGCGGTCTGCTCCATGACAAGTCAGTTTCATTAACCAATTAGTACTCAGTAATTTTTGCAACGCAGTTGTTTAGGTAACACTCTTCCAACTGACGGTATATAATATTCAGTGTGCGATATCAGGATTTCAGTAGCATTTCAGGATTTCAGATTCAAGAGCTAAAGCCTTCCCTTAATGTCAATATCAGTAGTGAGAAGTTGTTGCTGTTTTAGCTATAACTCTCATTATGTCTAGACACGTACTGCTGCAGATCATTTTTCTCAGTCTAGGTTCCAGACCTCTATTGTTTTACGATATATATATCGTTTTCAAAAATTGTAACGGTCACTTTTGAAAATGTATGTTGACTAGCATACGAAACGTCAAGTTATCTATAAAAATGCGTTGGAATACAATGTTTATAACCGCGTGTTATTTTACGAAACAAGTGAGTTTTTCTTCAGTTCTGTTGGAATTGCAGCAATTAACTGCAGCAAATAGACGGCGGGTGACCGCTATATACAGGTCAGTATTCAAACTCTTCTGGAAGCGAATGGACAATGTTCTTATGTGGAATTAGATAGATCAGTTAGTTGGGGTGTTGTTTCTCTAACTTTTTTGCGCCGCGCGCCAACTACCTTAATATAGGAATTTAACAATGCACGTTGACAACGCGAAAAAAAATTAACGTTACACTAAATTAACGCGAATTTTTCAAAAGTTAGGGTTTACATGCATTAAATTAACGCGAATTTTTCGATAAGCATCTTGCTTTATTTATTGCGATTTTCATAATTCTGTAAACTCGCACTTTACATTTCTGAATCCCAAACTGCGTTTTGGCTTCTGTCAATAAACCTTCCGAGACAAGTGCACGTTTGTTTCTAAGTTTTTTTTTAAAGCCGAAAATTTGGTTTTGAAGCCTAATTGTCCCCCAGATAGTGACTCTGAAGAGCCAGTAGAGGAGTCATGAACTAATAAGGTTTAATAATGAAGTCAATGTGCTTTAAAATAACAATGTTGAATAATAGCGTGCCGCATTAAGGTGATTCCTCGGAAAAAAAAGTTACCGATGAATTTTTTTGAAACTTTCCCTGAATGTTCTCTACCAAGCACTGTTTCGAAAAATACAATAAAAATGATAGATGACTGTTCTTGTTTAAGAGATGTGATGAGCCAATCTTTCCTCATTTGTGTCTGTACTCGTGCTAATCACGCGCGTTATTCATCGGCCCACGTTACATTTTGCGGTGGCTCGAAACATAGTTTATAAAAGTAATACTCGAGAAAAAACTTGACAGGTAGAAAGTGCCGAGCATGTAGAACAGTATCATATAAAATTTGCGGAAACATCACGCTATTTGAAACGACGTGGACGTAAAGCGTTCGTAGAGTCGTTATTTTTGCGGTCATAATTTGCATCACAGAGTAACGGTTTCGTGTACTCTCTCACCTATATCTTTTTTTCCTTCAGATAAAATTTTTTAGTTTTCTTTTAAATTAAAGAGGATAATATGTAGACTATTATTATGCAATAAAAAATATAGGTCACCATGCTCGTTTAAAAGAAAACGAACAATTATTTCGTTATCGAGCTTAGCTTGAGGGAAATTTCTTTCGTTGTGTACGTGCACGCGCTAATTTGCGCGCGCTAATGACGCAAAAATCGTGCGCAGTAGGGTTGCGCAATGCAAAACTGAGGAATCACCTTAAATTTAAATCGACATTAATTAAGGACGGTGCCTACTATTGTTATTGCGCATACGGTCTGCGCATCTCGAGATACTCGGATTTCCTATGGGTGGTGCTTATAATACAGGGATATTTTTGCGCGGTTCAAAACTATGCGGAGAAAGTAGAACTTAGCAAATACTCTTGGTATTCAAAAAGAAAATTGGGGGTAACCACGCATTTTTCAGAGATAATTAAGCTTCAATTGGGAAAAAAACGCCATACATTGCTTTGTATTTTAAAGCTTTTTACAAATATTGCTGATTAATTATCTTCGAAAAATGCGTGGTAACCCCCAATTTTCTTTTCGGATTTCAATAGCACTCGTTATGATTTGCTTTTCCTGCATATTCAGTGAACCGCGCAAAAATACCTTTGAATTAGTAGGCACCGTCCTTAAGAAATTAAGATACATTAAATTAACGCGAATCTTGTAAATCGCGTTAATTAAGTGCATTGTTAATTTCCTGTAATAAGGTAACTTAACACCTAGACGATGCTAGCCAAACACGAAGAAAGGCTCCTAAATTTTCCATAGTTTGTGTTTCTTTAAGTTCGCTTGTAGGCCTACCATACTGAAAGATTTTCGGAGCGTGAAGCTTGATTTCATCTAGGATGTCACCGACTTTGACCTGCGTATAAGACAGTTCTTCGTGCCCGTGGTACAAATGCACGACACAATCAATTCTGATGCTGTCTGTCCCAGCCATTTATCATATACAGACAATGACATGTATTTGACACGTATTTAAGCCATTGACTCCAGAGCTTTTTGCCAAAAATGCATATTTTGGACTGACCAACGTTGCATTTTACGACATTTTTGCTCTCGCAGAAATAAAAATTTTGCTTCTTTACGCTTTTCGGTTTTTGTTTTCTCTTTTGCCGTTCCCTTTTTCTCGTTTTCTTATCTTTTTGCTGCAGTGATTGACCTTCTACTGGCCCGGGTCTACTGGGCTTGCTTCTTGTTTAAAAACTTCCGAGAAAGCATTATCGAGACGGGCAATTTTTGTCACAGAGTAGCCACGTGTAGTGGCAGGAAATTTTGCTCTGACTTTTTCACTCAAATTTCTGAGCATTTTCGTGCATATTTCAGGCTCCATTGAACCGATCACTCTGATCTGGGAGTATAGATGATGTCAATTTTAATCAACGGTGATGACGTCAGAAGTGGAACAAAGGCCAAGGCTCGTCACAGGCAGTTTATACGGACGGCACAGGAGTCAATAAGTTAACAATAAAGAAGCCTCAGCCGTGTATTACACTGTGAAAAAACACCACGGGCATTTGAAAACATAGGGCTAAGGGAAATCATGTAGAAAACAGGATCCGCAGGCGAGTGTATTCTTCATTTCTTGAGTGTTCTCAAATGTTCGGAGTGTTTTATCACAGTGTAATACACGGCTTGGGAATCTTCATTTGCTTTATGATATAGAGGTAATGTGCCGAAAAACAATAAAACACGCTTTTTCTATGTTTTAATTTCTGATAATACATGGGTTTTTGACCAATCAGAGCATGTGCAGAGTCCTAGCTATATTATAAACTGTGATAAAACATGGGTTTTTGACCAATCAGACCATAGTTAGTATGATCAGACCACATGCAGGGTCCTATCTATTATAAAACAAAAGAATACTTCTTTTATATATACGATTATACATATACCGGTATCTACCGTATCTCTATACTGGTCTATGTATTATATCATCTGTGAATTTCAGGGTTAACTAAAACATATCCTAGCCTGAATGCAGATGTATCTAATTTTAAGATACCTGCACACAGGCTAAAAATAGCACCAAAGGAGTTGATGTCTTGATATAATTTACCAACATGCACATTAACCTTATTACAAATGTAATGCCACAGGTTACTAGATGCATTTTATTTATCTGTATTTCTATCAACCATTCTTGTACCTCTAGATAAACTCATCAGTGTTTAATTTATAATTTTTATTCATATTATCTTTTGCCTAAAAAAAGACTTTTTTAAATGTTTTCAAACATCAATAATACTAAATTTATGTGTAAAATAAGAAACAAACTCCATTCCTTCTGTAAAATATTAAGTTTTCCATAGCTCTAAAAGCTACTAACATTATCTGTAATAAGTTACAAACTAATAAAAATTTTCCTTTCTTTTTGCGATTTACATTTCACCTGTTATTTCCTCTCCAGGATCAATTCCAAATTTCAGGATGTAGCTTCCAGTAATGGAAGCCCATGCCATTTCTCTTGTATTGAACGCCACCCCGCTCTTTCCAAACTTATCCAAGCATATAACACCCCCCTCACCCCCAGTCTGTTCATTCATCCTATGTATTGCCTTCATACAAGCATCGTGTGGGGTAGTGCCATTTTCTATATTATATATGACCTCTCTGGATAGGAGTACTTTAAGCAAAGATTCGCCATGGCCTGTGCATGCAGCACCCCCCTGTTGATTGGCATAAGCACCTGACCCTACAAGGGGTGAGTCTCCAACTCTACCACAAATCTTGTAAGGTGTACCCCCTGAGGAATTAAAGAAACAAAAATAAATGCTATTAAATTTTCAATAATGAAGTTAATCTGCAGTGCTTCGTGTAAATTAATATTGTGAGAAACTGAGTACTTCTCTTTTTCTGAGTCATAAACTGAGTTTTACTGATTTTGTGTTTAGTTTTAAAAATATATGTAAAAACAACTGGAACCTTCTCTGGATGAAAATTTAATTGATATTAAGCTGTCAACCTGCAGATTTTGACAAATGATAAAAAGGTGAGAATGACTGAAAATATACAGTAAAAAGAGTGAAAAACTACAGAATAAAAATGTGACAACAAACAGGAATTTGGATAATGAAAAGAGGCTAATTTAAAAGAATTGCGTACTGTTTTCGTAGTGGTCTAGTCTTGAATGTTATTATGTACTTTATTAGTCATGGTAGGGTATGTGCCATGGCTTGAGAGTTTTCCCACATGATAACTGCCTTTGCCAATTACTTTGGCATTGTCAAAGTCAATTTGATGACCATTTAACAATGCATGGTTTGAAACATTAGAACCTTCGTTGCAATGCTTGACACTTCACAAGTCACATCACAAACCAGTGGTGGAACTAGGGGAGGAGCCGGGGGGACCCAGCCCCCCTTATGTTGGGTGAAAAAAGAAGAAATGACTGAAGGAAGAAAAGCCGGCAGGGCAACTAAAATAAAACCAGGGCCCCTGCTTAGCTCTTAAGTCTGGATTTGCCACTGCAAACACACTGTAAAAAGATAAGACATAAGATTGTAAAACAGGGAGCTTATGACAAATCGCAGTGTCACATGGAATATTTAGTTCATTACCTGTTGAATTGCTGACGGCAATATGGCCATTGGTATCCATGGCAACTGCTCCTACTGTATCATGTCCTTCTGGTTGTGTATTCCTGTTCTCCTGAGACAATTTTTCAACAGCTGTGTCCTTTCTGTCACAGTTTGATTCCTTCTTAAGATTTTCATGTTTTAACTTTTCCTTCATATAAATTTGGTATGAACGATCACTGATTAATGAACTGCAATCCTCCAAAACAGGAATCCCTACACTTCTTGCAAACTTCAGAGCACCTTCTCCGGCCAGCATACAGTGAGGTGTGTCTGTCATCACTTTGCGTGCCAGAGAAATGGGATTAGCAATGTTCTGGACACATGCCACTGCTCCTTGATACAAAAACAAAGACAAAAAAGTCAGGTTTGATAAATACAGTCAAACTTTCTGTGTAAGAACGAGGCGCACCCTTATTATGGGCTATACAAGATTGGCCGCTCAACAGAGTATATGTTATGCTTCTAGCTGAGGGGTAAATTTTTCTATATTCTTGGTGAATCCTAAATTACTGTGGCACCTGGTTCATATGCACACCAAGGGGATGTAACAAAATCCCAGGGGGAACTTCCATATAAAAAGGGAAGGGGGCACTTTTTTAGACCTGGGGTGAAAGAGGTTCCCAGCAGGAACTTTTGCAGTACCTTTTAGGGTATAAATATTTCAGCTGACAACTACAACCTTGATCATGTGGACTTGCTGGGACTTGACAAAATAGTCCAGATATTCAAGGGTCTGGATAATCCAAAATGTGCATATTAATGAGCAACAATACTGATTTAATTAAGAAAGCAACATTTGTGGTGCCAGCTTGTTTGTTTGGCATACCACGCTGAACGAGCCAGTAGAGCGTCCCAGGGGGGGTACTCCCTATAATAGCCTATATATAAGGAGGCTCCGCCCGAAAGGGATACCTTTTTCAGGCTTTAGGTACATAAAAGGGTAAAAGTTGTCACAAGAAGAGGTATATGAAAGGGTAGGGAAATCTGTCATATAGGTATTTAAAAGAGCCTTAATTAAAATATTTTGCTTGTCGTTTGCTGAACATTTCTTCTGGTAATGCTTGATATTCTCATGACCAATAAATATTCATCACAAAATTGGAACTAGAGAAGAAGTCTGGATGATTGAGAAATCCAGATAATCAAGGTCAAGATAATTAAGGTTTGACTGTACTGGTAAATGTGTTGCTTTAGAATTGATTCCTCTGAGGGTGTTAAAAATTTCATGCATTGCCCACAAAACAGAATCTGGGAACAAAATTTCTGTGTTATTTGCCTGGGTGTCTATTATAAATTTCACAGACACATGTTTGGTCAAAATAAAGACTGAACAGAATAATATTTTGAATTAATGCCATAACTTTAATTTAACTTCAAACTCAACAAACTGAAATAATAAATGTTTAAATAGTAAATGTTCTTTTCAGTTTGGAAAGATGTGTTTAGGGAACAGGCCTTGAGAGTCTTACAGACTCAGCAGAGAAGTAAATTTATAAATAAAGAGCCATGGCCTGGGGGTGGGGGGGAAGGGTACTTTGGTACTTTTCAGAGGTAATGTTCAATTTTTAAATTTGAAGCCACACCCACAAAACAGGATCTTGGTACATCTAAGGGGTTCTTTTCAAAATTTCTGACAAGCATCTCCCTCTTTTTATTAGGGAGTTCACCCCCCTGGGAGCATGGCTCTCTATCATGTACATGTACTTCACTGCAGAGTCTGCAAGACTGTCAGCGACTGTTCCTCAAGCACGTCATCACAACCCGAACTGACAAACTGTTACTGCACACACTCATTGACACTTAGTTATATTCCCAGCCAGTGCAAACAGTACATAAGGAGACAATTTATCATGTTCCAAGGTTGTCTGCTAAAGGGAGTTTCAGTAATTTAACAAAAGAATATATTCTCAATAATTTTGTCAGGTACTTAACCTTGCAAGTTGACAATCATCACAATTTAGCATAAAACAGAGTAATATATTGAGCAAATGCGATGACATTTCTGCTATGTTTTGTAAAATAATACCTTCTACAGATTACCCAGGAGTCTGCTGGATACAGACCAATTTCTTGGCCACCCATATGGGCCAACTTATCTCCAAGGTATGAAGGTAACAGCTCAAAAATATTTTAAATATATTTGACACAAACATTCAGAGAAAGTAAAGTTGCCAAAAGCTCTCAGATTTAGATTTTTTAAGGTTGGTACTTCAGGGCAGGAATCTCCTCTCCCTGCTCCAGGATCTGAAACCTTTGGCATCACTGCCCCTATCTTAAATACTCTTGTCTCCCTGTGTTTAATAAGTACAAAGATAACATCTGCACTTCCCACTTATAGGTCATAGGCCCGGGGGATAGGGGTGTGCCGCGAGGGTTCTTAAACCCTAACCCTATTTAAGGACTAAGAAAGCAAAAATTGATACCCTTTTCAAGGCCCAAACACGAAAAATGACACCCTATTCAAGGCAATTAAACCTCTGTTACAAAATCATTTTATTAATACTTAAAGGATACATCAAGTTTAAACAAAAACATTCGTATAGGCTGGTGTTTTCACACTCCAGTTTTAGATAATACAATTTAGCTACCCTATCTAAGGACCACACGAGGAACACAGTTACAAAAGGGTCAAAAAAGATACCCTATTTGAGGACCGAGAACCTCAAAAACCATACCCTTTATAGCCCATATATTGGAGTACTCCCCCCCCCCCCCTGGGGGGTCATGGGTTTGCAACCCACAGTTGAACCTCACTATCCATTGAACCCTCTGGGGAAACAGAATCAAAATAGTTTGAAATAGCGAGATTTCAGAATAAGCGATAGTTAATGACTAATGATCACGGGGGAGGGGGGGGGAACCTAGGGGGAGCTTACAGGGGGTGGACACTCCCCACTGTGAGATGAAGCCACCTTTTTCTTATGAATTCTTTTTTAAAAATTGTTTACCTCACCAGTCAGTACTGTTATGCCATTCCTTAGCCTTAGTGGTGCAACCAATACTACGAAAAATACTGGATCTGTCCCTGGATCAAATCCAAGAGAAATGGTTTTGAGGTCAAAATAACAGGGATTTCAAATTCAGATTTACAGGGTCCAATTTTAACCAAAAATATTCTTTTACAACATTGGACATTTAGAAGTAAATTACAAATTAACTTGCCAGTGTTTAAGGTTTGGCCATCCATAATCATGGCATCAAGTTCAACAGTTCTTTCTTCTGTAAGGTAAGATCCACGCCCTGCATTTAACTCTTCACTGTCTTCCATGCTCCGTGTGGCAGCTTCCACGGCATCTAATGCACTTCCCCCCTTAATTAAGATTATAAAATACAATTCAACACAATAGGCAATAATTTCCGAGTTCTCTTGTGCCTCTGTTTCAAAACGAGTCTAAGTGCAAAACCTTTCATATGAAAATGAGTTCTGCATGCAGTTTCATTTTCATGCAAATCAAAGTCATTTTCATAAGAATGGTTTTGCACTTAGACTCGCTTTGAAACAGAGGCACAAGGGAACTCGGAAAAGGCCTATTGGTTTTTTAAGATCTGGCATATATATATAATCTGAAAGCTAAGAGGATCAGGTGCACTTGTCCAAAATGCGATGGCTCCACGTTGATCCATCAGACTGGACAAGACAACACACTTGTCTGCACCTGATTCCGTAAATTAGAAATTTATCCAAATTTTTACCTTTTCCTCCTAATTAGATTCCTTTCTTTACCTACCAACGAAGTCTGTAAGTATAAATTAAAATTAAAGGCCACACATGAAAACTAAGGCATCTTTAAAAAGAAAATATGATTACTTAAGAAAAAAGAAACTCATTTACTATTAAAAAGAGCTCACTGCCTCAGGATATAATAGCCCAGCAGTTAATCTTACTTCCAAGAGCACACAGTATCCAATCTTGACTGCTTCTTTTACAGCACAAAGAACTTGTTCTCTCCTTGATATTGATATGTTTCCCGCTCCTCCGTGAACAATTATGCATGGTTTGAACGTCGTAATGGTTTCTGCCATCGTAGTAATAAAAGAAAATGGTAGATCCCAAAATTATCCCCCGGTGTGCGCTCTGCTCTTCTGGGTCTCGGGACATGAGACGTAGGCTTACACCAAGCACTTCATGTTTCCAACCTCCAACATGGCGGACGATCTTGTACAAGCCGGTGAACAACAAATTCAAGAGTACTTTGATGCCGCAGTAGATGTTGCAAAGCAGGCAGGACAGGTAATTAAATAACCTGCATTTGGGTATTTTCTTCTTGTATTTTGCTCAGTTAAACTGTGCAATTATTGCGGAAAGTTAATGCGCACTGCTGGGCAGCTGGTTCGTTCCTTTTTCTCGCGTTTTTCAATCGCTAATAATACCACTATTGTATAGGCAAAGTGTTTGTCACTTATTTTGTATCGTTGTTCTCTTATATGTTACACACGGTTGACGTGGGCAAATAAAGTAAACAGGGCAGATGAATTTTAATAAGGCAGGTAATTTAATATAATAAAACTGGTTTTATATGTATTAATTAAAATATTACAAGCTTAATTAATACATGTAAGTTTGTAATATTTTAAAATGAAAGAAAATAAGCTAAACAAATTGGCATCGATGAAAAACAAAGAACTTTTCTCCAAGGCTAAATTTTCCCAACCAATTGTTTCTTGACTTATGAAAAAGGACATAACTACTGTAGTCCTGGTGTAGCAAATCAAACCCAATCGAACTCAATCGAACACAATCGAACCCAATCCGTGGATTGAGTTTGATTGAGTTTGATTGAGTTCGGCAGTCGAACCAAATTGTACTCACACAAAAAAATATGAGCAATCGAACCCAATCAAACGTTCGATTTCCAAACTCTTGTTTTTAAAAAAAAACTGGTGTTCGAGTTGCTGAAATCAATAACAGGTTTTTGAAGGCTCGAGTTGCTTCAGTATAGACGTGTGTGTGTTTTGTAACCTATTTATCCTTTCAATCATCACAGTGAGATATTCTCAGATGTCCAATATAGTGAGGCTTGTACAGCTTTTCCTCTCCAAGTCACTGTTAATTGCGTTTGAAGAATTTGAAAAAATCCTGCACATTATCAGTCAGATATTTTTCGTAATAATACAGCTGTTGTATGTCGTTGCCTGTGTCACGGTTAGAAATTTCTTTAATTTGTACTTTTTCATGAAAGTAATACTTCAAGTTGTCATCTTTCAACTGCAAGTTAAATTACAATGAAAACAGTAATAGCATGCGGGGATAATGATTGCTTTGTTCTTATCTGATATTTTCACTGCTGTGGACAGTCTAGTTTTCTTACCGAAATATTCAATAATAATAAAATTTAAGTTGCATAACTCGGGATGTGGCTTATACGCCAATTGATTGAGTTTGATTGTGTTCGGTTGCCGAACTCAATCGAACACAATCTAATGGATTGAGTATGATGAGGTTCGATTTGTTCGATTGAGTTCGATTGGTTCAGAAATCATTCTCGCACAGATTTCGGTGTTCGATTTCGTTCGATTGCCGAACTCAATTGAACTCACTCAACAGATTGGGTTCAATTGTGTTTGATTGAGTTCGATTTCCGAACGTTTGATTTGCTATCCGGGGTGTAGTGCAAGGTAGTGTTTCTCAGACTTTTTGAAGCTGCAGTTTTATGACTGCAAGTTTAATATTTCTCAGCGCAATAAAAATAAGCTTAATTATGCACAGAGCAGAAGTTTCTGAGATATGTGTAAGTAAAACTTAAACATGCTTTCAGTGTTTTGTGCAAAGGTGACATCTTTTGCCATAATTTGACATTCCATCTTTTGACATGCTGTGTAAAACTGGCAATTTTTCTGGTTATTAGGGGAACAAATGACAAAATAAATTATTATCACTGACCTTAAAATAAATGAATGAAGAAGGGTGCACCATGGACTTTGCATGGCTCCTGATTTACAGGATTATTCAAACGATTTTAGTGTAGTTGATCGGCTCTTGATAGGAGAATCTTTTTTAACAATATTAACCTCATTAGCATAAACGATACAGTTTCTGATGGAGTGACAAATGCATAAGTTCTGAATATTGAAAAGGCATTGCATGATTAACTGTCCCAAGGAATTTTAGCTCGATATATTGAATACTTTTTGTGCAACGTGGTTTTAAAAGCTCAAAATTTTACAAGACCACATGAGCTCAATCTTTTGCTTTTGCCATCCCGAAATTCAAAATTCTCTTTTTCTGATTGATAATGGAAGCAGTAATTGTTCAAAATAAGTGGATCTTAACTGTGACTATGGCTTTTAGAACAACCTCTGCAACAACAAACCTTGCAACAACTGGCAATCCATTTTGTTCTGGACTTGCGCCTAAGTATGTTTCAATGTCTGTCTACCAGTGATAAGCGTAAAGGGTATTATTTTCAGGCAGTTTACTTTTCAAGGATAATTATATAATGAAACTGGAATTAATGTAGAAGGATGGGGTGAGAGTCAAACCAAAGCCCTTCATGGAAGACAGATATTTCCTAAGCCAACACAGTCTTGGTAGCTTAAATGGGTTGTTAAGCTTCTTTGATATTTTGCACTTTTTTGATTGTCTAAATCTATAACAC
>JAHPZR010031884.1:12500-20000 GCA_019787425.1 Platygyra sinensis | reverse complement strand
TGTCCATAACCAGTTTAAACGCTTAGACATAGTCCTGGAATCTCACAGGTGCCTTCACTATTCTGGTACGGGTTGACTTCAGTGGTGCACGAAGATTCTGCGGCTGGGTATTGTTGACTTTAACTGGTGTGGGCACAACACTGTGACTGGTACTTGTCAATGCTGTTTGTCCTGTTTGCCCTTCTACCTGTTCAGGAACAGGTGTGGTTGGTTTTGTTTCGGCAACGGCAGTCTCACCAGTCATTTGGGTGTCTTTCTTGGGCCTCAATGCCTCTCTGTTTTGGCGTAGTGTGTTTCCAGTGACTTCCACAGGTATGAGCGGTCTGATAGCTTCTGGACACAGGTACCAGGTTCCCAAATTTTGTTTTGCTGACCAGCTATTCTAACTTCTTGGCCTATTTCTAGCTCTGGTAGTACCTTGGCACTTCTATCGTAATGGCCTTTAGCTGTCTGCCTCTTGACATTCAATTTCTCTTTGACTCCTTCTTCTACTCTGGGGTACAGATAACCTGCGATCAGGCGTCCCTTACATTTTTTGTCGCGGCGGTACAGAAGATTTGCCGATACCGGTAACAGTGTACGTGTTCTGCAGGACATCAATCTCTGTACTGGGTAGAGTTCACACCTTGTGTTGGTGTGTTCCGTTGATCCAACAATGCTAGCCACGGGTCCTTGTTGTCTCTGTGAGCTCTCTTGAAAATCTTCTTTGCCACTTTAACTGCAGATTCGGCCTTGCCTTTGGATTTGGCATGTCTGGGTGATGACCTCACATGCTTAAACTCCCATTCTCTGGAAAAGTCTGTGAACTCTCGGCAGCAATACTGCGGCCTATTGTCGGTAACAAGTACATCAGGTATGCCATGGCAACTAAATTGCTCTTTGAGAAACTCTATAAGGTAGTTCGCGGTTGTGCCTTTTAACTCGCCAACTCAATCTATGAAATCTGAGTTGCTGTCTGCAAGCACAACGTACTCCTTGCAGTTCAGAGTGAACAGGTCTGATGAAACTCTGCTCCATGGTCAATCAGGTATTTCATGTGTCTGCATTGGCTGCTTGACATTGTTTGCTTGGAATGCTGCAGATATCTCACATTTCACAGCAGCTTCTTTGATGTCTTTGGTCATGGAGGGCCAGAGGACTACATCTTTTGCTCTTCTTATACAGGCTTTGATTCCTTGGTGACTGGAATGAGCTCTAGTTATCAGTTCTGGTCTCAGAGCATTTGGAATGATGACTCGCTGATTCTTGAAAAGAATGCCGTTGTGAAGTGTTAGTTCTTCTCTGTAATTCCAATATTCTCTAATCTGAACTGGTACTTCTTCTCTTCTCTCTGGCCAACCAATCAGTATGGTAGTTTTGAGGGTCTGCATGACAGGGTCTTGTTCTGTGACCTTTTGAAGCTGGGGTAGTCACTCACTACTTATCTTGATGGTATCAAATGGGTTCATCGCTTCTAGCTCCAGAGTGAAAACTTGAAACTCTTCATCCTCTGGACCAGTGTCTTTCAGGAAAGCTCTGGACAGGTGATCAGCTACGAACATCTGCGTTCCTGGTTTAAAGACTGCTTGAAGGTTGTATCTCGGTAGTCGAAGCATCATTCTTTGGAGACAGCTTGGCGCACACAGAAGTGATTTCTTGAATATTGACTGAAGCAGCTTATGATCTGATTCGACGGTGACTTTGTCTTGTCTTGTGATGTACTGTGAGAACTTTTGGCAACCAAACACAATGGCCAGACATTCCTTTTCTATCTGTGCTTACCTTTGTTCAACTGCAGACAGTTCTCGTGACGTAAATGCAACTGGTTGCCGTTCTGTAGGAGTGTTGCACCAAGACCTCGTTTGCTGGCATCACACTGAATAGTGACCTCGTCATTGATGTCGTAATATTTGAGTACTGGATAGTTTGCCACTAGTTTCTTCACTTTGTCGAATGCCTTGTTGTGTTGCTTGGACCATTTAAATTGGGCGCTGGTCAGGGTCAGATCTTTCAACGGCTGTGCTACCTCAGATAGTCTTGGTAAGAATTTGGCCAGATAGTTGATGAAACCAAGTAGACTTAGAGTCTCTTTCTTACATGTTGGCTTGGGCATGTTTTCCACTGCTTTGACTTTGTCTGGATCTTGCTTGAGACCATCTTTGCTGATAACATGGCCCATGAACTTAACTTCGGGTTTCTTCAAAGTCATCTTCTAATCCGGTAAGTTTCTCGTGCAGCTTACACTCGAACTCCTCGGGAGCCACACTAATACCAAATCTGCCAAATGGAGTCCAGAAAGTTCATCTAATCCAATCTGGTAAAAACCATCTTTTGCATCAAGGGTGGTGAAGACATCCGCTTTGCTGAGTTTGGGGAGTATCTCTTCTAACATTGGCATCTGGTATTTCGGTCTCTGGATCGCCTTGTTCAAATCTTGGGGATCTAGTCAAATTCTTATCTTTCCTGGCTTTGACAAGATGACCATACTACTAATCCACTCAGTGGGTTCGGTCACCTTTTGAATGATGCCTTTCTTCTCCAACTCTGCAATCTTCTCCTTGACTTCTTTTTGTATAGTTACAGGTATCCGCCTGGGTGCATGCTGCACTGGGGGATGGTTTGGGTTGACAACAAAGGTGCTGGACTCTGGTTAGTGGAACACTAGACTTTACTGGCTCTGAACCCATACTGTTTACTTGCGCTGTGCCTGTGAGTGAAAGCTTCAACAGTCCCAGCTTCACACAAGTTTCAGAGGATAGAAGCGGCTTGTTCACAGTCTCAACAATCTGAAAGTCCAACTCTGGTTGTATTGTTTCGGTGAATCTTGAGGGTGGCTACACCACAGGGCTTCATGAGAAAACCGTCAAATAACTTGAGCTTCACTTTACTTCTTCCCAGTGGTGGATCTCCTGTTTGGTTTATGACAGCTAGGTCGTGCAAACTCATCATATTACACGTGGTACCAGTGTCTAGCTGGCATTCCAATTCGGTGTTGTATAACTCTTCTGGGTCTGAAATTATACTATCTTGGCGTTGAATTGCTTGCCTGGTGTCTTCATGCTGGAGACTTCTTCGATTTTAAAGAGTGGATCTTCAGTGTCGGTCATTTCATCATCAGAGGTATCCGTTTCCTCAGTGACTTTCTTCATGCTGTTGTGCCCTCTGGGCACTGTCTTTCCACCTGCTGGCTTGTTTTTAAAGTGACAAACTGATGCAAAATGATTTGGCTTCGAGCACAAGTGGCATGTATGACCAATGCTTTTCATTCTTCTTTCCTATGTTGCTTTCTTCCTCCACATCTGCTGCAATTTTTCTTTGCGCCTTCTGAAACCTTTCCATTCTTTCCATTTTTTGTGTCTTCCTTTTTTTGTTACACTTGTCTGGTCGTTTCGTTTGACTGTCCACGACATTCACTTGCTCGTCTGTTTGGATTTCCTCCTGTTTCATAAAGTTGAGCTGTTTGGAAGCTGCTTCATTAGACCTGCAAATACTGAGTGCTTTATTCAGGTCCAATTCCTCTTCTTTGAGTAGTCGCAGCTTTGTAGCTTTACCTCGGACGCCTATTATGATTCTGTCTCAAATCATCTTGTCAGTGAGCGTGCCATATTTGCATGACAAAGCCATCTTTCTCAGTTGATTTACAAATTCCTCTATTCTCTGAATTGAACAGAAATCTCTAGTAGACCACATTTGTTTTTGGCTTGGAATACGCTTCCAAAGCTTTTAAACTGGACGTCACGCTTCCTCTCTCTTCTGGAGTCAACTCTAGGTTTAAAAATATCTCAAGACAGTCGTTCCCATGACTGAGCGAAGGGTTGCTAAATGAACTGGTTCAGGATGATGTTGGAGACCTGTGCCAAGCTTGTAGTCCTCCCACTGTTGTCTAAAAAACTCCCAGTTTGTGACTCTGTCGCCGGAGACTTTCATCGGCTGGAACTATAAAATTTATCACTGGAACTGTTGCCGCTTGTTGTCCTGCCGAACATTCTTCAGGCAGAGGCATTTCTTCTTGTATTTTGTCTTGTTTACGAAACTGTGTTGCCAAACGTGCTTTTGTCTTCTTAGACGTACTTTTCAGGTGTTTTTTTTTATGAGTTATGACGCCTTTTACAGTTGTGAAGACCGTTATCCTTGAGCTTTTACTCTGACACCATGTTTAGGTTTCACAGTGGAACACGCCAGTTTTAGAGAAGCTGCTTTTTGTTTATTTAATTGACGTTATACATTTGATTGACATAAGTACATGTAACCTGAAGTGTGCATATCTTGAAACAACTGGGGCTGTCAAAGTAAAAAAGAAGTTAGAAGAAGAATCTCTTACTAGGTAGCCACAAAACTGCAAGGAAACCGGAGGACGAGGGGAATTTAAAAAAGAAATAACCTATTATAGGGAGACTAACATGATATTATCTGCTTGACATGTTTAAAGCTATAATGTGACACATTTTCATGACTTAGCTTTATAGGTGAGGAGTCTGCAAGTGCTGGGAAGAAAAGCATTCTCACGAACAACCCAACATGGATAATTGATCCAATAGATGGCACAACTAACTTTATTCACAGGTGAGAAAGGAAAGCTACACTGTACTTTTTCTACAGGTGTTAACGCTATGTAAATATCAGACGAGTGCCATTCTTATAGCGTCCCACTTAACCCCCTGGTCCCAGTTGTTCAAAATCTCTATCTAGTGCTGTGACAGTGACAGCTGTCTGTCTATGTAGTAAGTATCAATTACAACAGAATGTCAGGGAAGCCAAAGGGCAAGTTTCCACATTCCTTGTTTCATTCATATTCCACTGAAAGCAACTTCTCTATAGATTTTCTTTGATCTTTTCTTCTTTTAACCCCAAGTTAACCTGGGAGACATGGTGGCCTCATAGTAAGTGCTCTTGTCTCCAGATTGAGTGGTCCAGGTTTGAGCCCTGGCATGGGACATTGCATTGTGTTCTTGGGCAAGACACTAATAAAATACTCTCACAGTGCCTCTCTCTACCCAGGCTTATAAATGGGTACCAGCAAGCGTAATGCTGGGGGTAACCCTGTGATGGACCAGCATCCCATCCAGAGGGGACTAGAAATATTCCTAGTCACTTCATACCACAGAAACTGAGATAAGCTCATTGGAAGGCATTTTAAATTTATTCTACTGTTTAACCAGATTTTAGAAGTAACATTGAACAGCAGAACTGACACTTACATACACACCACATCTCTCCCATCTTGCACCTGCTTCTCAAGCTAGTAAGTGTTTTAGGATTCTTGTCTGTTTTCCAGGTATCCTATGGTGGCAGTATGTATAGCCTTGGCTGTTAACAAGCAGGTAATGTACGTTTGCTGCAGGGGTTCCATTAAGGGCCACCGTGACCACTTTTAGAGCTAAAGGTTGAAACTTTCTATTGTGTTTAACCCTTTCACTCCCAAGAGTGACTTAATAGATTTTACTCTGTCTAACGCCAGACGATTTACTCGTCAAAGGGAGACCCTTGGGAGTGAAAGGGTTAAAAAACTATCTCCCTTAAAAAACTATCTCCCTTAACTCTCGTAAGCGTCCATTTGACAGAACAAGAGCAGAAATGGATACAAAGGTGTTGTAACATTATTGCATTCCCTGATAGCACAAGAAACAACATTCTCAATTTCTTGATTTTCTCTCAAAATTGACTTTTCATATGAATAAGACTTTTGCATTATGGGATAAGTCTCTGCAACTATCATAATTATGCTAATGAGTCAAAATGTTGACCCAATGTGATCTAAGCTCTTGTAAGCGATTCACGGGAGGTTCAACTGTAAAGAGGTTCAGTTTAAAAATCATTTTGCCCACCAATAAAAACCAGTCAAAGCTATAAAATTATTTAATGCAATGCATACATGATGAAAGATCTTCGTTTCTAAATGTAGATACCTCTATAAGGTGGGCAGTCAGCACTGCTGGGTCTTGGTGTGCCAGCTAAGACAAAAATGGTATGATACAGTCACCCTTGTTTGTTGACGTACACATATTTCATAATTTGACTTTCAGTATTATTTATTATGTCTTTTCTTTGATTGATATAGGTAGAGATTGGAGTTATATTCAACTCTATAACAGATGAGATGTACACAGCAAGGCGAGGCATGGGTGCATTTTGTAATGGAAAGCAAATTCATTGTTCAAGTGTAAAAGGTAAATAATGTGGTCATCAGATTATGCTGTTTGATTTGAATTGCTACAATAGACAAGTTGGGAATGATGTTAAAAATGGAAGGCTTGCCCAAATGTTTGTAAGTTTTATGTTTCTCTAAGACAGAAATCAGATACACTTGTAAGAAAACTCATTGATTGGTCCTCTACATTGTGGTCTTAAAGGGAACATTGTAGAGTGCTACCTGTTTCCTTAAAACGAAATTGTCCTGAGAAGGTGGGATGCTTATTGTTTTGGACCACCAAGAAGAAACTGTTTGTGTTCTGGGAAAAGCCAAGGAGCTCTGGCCCTGGTCTAGAAATCGTGGATCTATCATTGAACTGAATATTATCCACACCCCTTCCTTGACAGATATTTTGGATTTAACCCGTCAGGAAATTCCAGTTCATACTTTCTAGCAATAACTAATGACTTTTAAGCTCTCCCTTCCTCTTGGTATTTTCAACGATTTTTCGAGGGTTGGGTGTGGGTATTTCCTGGAACTGAACATTATAGAGGATAAGGAGTCGTGCAGTTACGTGAAAGAAATACAAAGTCAGAGTCCTGTTCCTTCTTCTCTCTCCTGGCCACACAACTTTGGACATGGTGTCTGCACTGTGGGGCGAGCTGGATTGACAAAGATCAAAGATAGGCTAGGGTAGAGGGCTGTCTGATTTTCAACTCTACAACTCATTGACCTCGACTTCATTTGAAGCCTTTCAGCATATGCATTACTGTCCACACTTAGTTAATGGCTATTCTCATTGATCAACGGAATGTGCTCTCAAAGCATTTGGACTGTCTTCCCTGGGGATTGTCCAGTCTGATGTCAGTTGTTATGTGACTTTCATCTGCAGATTTAAGCAATGCTCTTGTCATTACTGAAGTGGGTTCATCCAGAGAACCAGAACTCATAGATTTAAAGATGAAGAACTTTAGAAGACTTCTAGAGAAACCTGTTACAGTTCACGGGTAAAGATATATGAGCCTTTGATATTTTACATTCAGTGTAGAGTAAGTTTCAAATTATTATTGGTTAAGGCTTTACTGAGCTGACTAAAAGCTGCGATCATGAAGGATATGCCTGACTGCCAGCGAGCCAAAATTGCAGGACCGTCAAACAGTAATGTGATGCTTAATTACAAAAAGCAATAATTTTGGACACAAATAAATAACAATGAACTCACACTTTTTTTATTCCAGTACAAGTAAATACTTGTTGTGTTTATGGTATCTGTCAGGTATTGCATTTTGTAACATGTAACATGTAGTTAACAGGTACAGTAAGTAACATGTGACTATTCAATTTGCACTTGTAACCGCATGTGTGCGATGTTATGTGCTACCTTTGCTTAC
>JAHPZR010031884.1:0-7500 GCA_019787425.1 Platygyra sinensis | reverse complement strand
AAAAAAAAAAGCGCCGGACCTTGTATCGGACCCGCGTCACAACAAAACAAATCCGGACCCGCTCTGTAGCGCGCCTTAATCGCTTGCGCTAACGGAGCAGCACTAAGCAGCTAAAGTGATTTGCGTAATTATACTATACCTGCCAACTCTCACGCCTACGGGTTGAAAACTCAGGAGTCTCACGCCTGCGGGCCAATTTCTCACGCCTGATTGAAAAATGTGAGTTGAACGAAAACCATGTGTAAAATGAATAAATGACAATACCTTACATCGCGATCTCCGATTTTTGAAGTGAAAAGCACTGGGAGCGAACTATAGCGCTGATGTTATCAACTAACGTCGGTCCTTGTGGCTAAGCGTTTTCTCGATAACTTCAACTTCGGTAGACTTCGGACATCTTCGGAAGAATTCGGACGTCTTCGGAAGACTTCGGACTTCTTCGGGAATCTTCGGATATGATCGTGTCGTCTTCAAAAATCTCAGCACTCCCAGGATAAAAATCTCACGCCTATATCTCAGAAAAAGTTGGCAGGTATATTATACGAATAATAAAACTAAGTGAAACAAAAGGTTTCTTTTGTTTCTCGTTGAACAAAAGGTCTCCAAAAGAAAACTGAGTTTTTTTTGCATACGTTATTTCTGGAGAACGAAGCGCAAATTCACCAAGACAATTACGGAACGATGCGTTTCATGTCAAAACAAGTCTGTCTGTGAAAAATTAGCTCGATCCTGAAAAAAATGAAAATCGGCCAAAAACCGATATACGCCCTTTTTGCACGAAGGCCTTCATTTGTCCTTGGACATTATCTGTTCCTCAAAGCTCACAGTTTTCCTTGAGCTACGCTCTTGGAAAACTGTTTGCTTCTCGGAACAGTTAATGTCCACGGACAAATATCGTAGCATATTTTCGTGCCAAATGGAGGCTATTGTTTATGTATACCACTCAAAAGCATTGTATAACTAGTATTTATTGTTTGGCCATCTTACAAATAACAAACATCAAATGTGGTTTGTGTACTAGGTAAACCAGTGGACTTGATGGCACGTCGTGTATTAGCTGCTTCAACCAATGAGCTTGCCCAAGAGCTTTCTCAGTATCTTGACATCATAGATTTGCCACGAGACTAATAGCTTCTGTTTTAGTTGGTATTGGAACATTACAATCCCAGTGTGTGAGGTCATGTGAAACTGTGGCTTGCCTCACTGCATGTGCTTGATGGTTGTGACTTCATTATAATCAAAATCCTGACAATGGCTAGGGTTGGCTCAGTTTGGTAATTCTTCATCACATTTAGTTCAGTTATCATTTATACCTAAATATTTATTTTTTTGGTTGTAAAAAGATGTCTAGGAGCCAAGGTCAAGTTGACTAGAGATCACAGACCTAAACTGCTCATTTCCAGTATATACTACTAAAACTTGAAAACTATTTTTATTACTGGAATCAATAATTATTGTACAAATAAACCAATCTTAACAAATTTTAGTAGTGTTTTATTTGTATCCAAAATCTCCAGTGTTTGTTGAAACTCCTGCCATTTAGCTTGAATGAGAAACAAGAGTTATACTATAGTTAACCAAATAAAGCTAGCTATGAACTTATCGGTGTCACCAAGTCTGTTAGCTGTTGGATGCATCATAGACTGTTCACAGCGCTCTATTTTCTCATATTTTTATTCAATTGTTCAGTGCATGGATAGAATCACCAGAGAACTGGATGCCAGCGTAAAACAGAAGACTTGAATGGGTAGGGGGTGGGAACTGAGAGAAACCCCATCCCCACCCCGCATTCACTTTGCTTGCTTTTTCTTGTGTGCATAAATAGACAGGCTGTGAACAGTCCAGAGACATCATTACCATAGCTACATGTACTGACAAGTGTTTTAAAAGTATAAAGCTAAAAATGAGTGAACTGGTACCCTCTGACAGTAGATTCTGATTTGAGATGCATGCTGTCCTCGGCTATTTCATACTTCCATTTAATTTTGTCAAAAGAATGTCTTTTCTTGTAATAAAATATGCATCTACTGTTAAGTAAAAAGGCCACTTTCTTTGCTAGCATGGTTTGAGGATTGTGGTATGTTTTTAGTGCAGAGTGCACTATTGGGATGGTTTGGGGGTTGACGCCGCTAAAGCACTATGGCAATAAGGTGTAAACTTTAATGTTTGTTTAATTATTAATTTCAATTAAATAATTAGCCCTGTTTTGAGCGGGTGGGGTAGGTACCTTTGATTGCTACGTAAAAGGTACTATACTTACATAACTTCGTTCGTAACACCACAAAACTATATATGGTTCCAATATTCTCTTGTTATCCTTGTGGTACTATTCCGCTCTTAAGAACAAAACCAATTTGCTCAAAGCGCATGTGCAGATTGATTAGCATTAGTGTTAAGTATATGTTAGGTAAACGATACATTTCATACACAATTACACTTGAACGTTAAGTTCTTTTCCTTGTGGTAGAACACAACATGTAGGACGCATGCGCTCCAGCACTGTCAGCATGAGACAATCTGTTCTCGAGTTCAGCATTCATGCGTGCGATACCACACTCTCCTCTTAACGGGCGATAGCAGTTATATTTCAGGTAATATCAGTTTTTCTTTTTAGTGCAAAGAACGCTTTTGTGACAGCGTATCGTTTGGAATCATCCCTAGCCCCGGGGGGGGGGGGGTACTCCCTTATAAGGGCTTAATGGGGACGTGCGGCCAGCCAGGGTATGTTTTTCGGGATTTTTGTCTTAAACAGGGTATCGAATTTGTCATTTTTTGTCTTAATCAGGGTATCGATTCATCAATGTTTGTTTTAAATTGGATATCTTTTCTTGGACAATAAACAGCAAAATTTTTACAAGCTCTTGTAAATTATTATTGACTTTCATGACTTTGACATTGATACCAGGCACATTCAATTTCCATTGATTACACAACAAGAAAGCCGCACAATTTGTAATTGCAATTTTTAATCTGTCTTAAACAGGGTATCAAAAATCGGAATTCTGTCTTAAACAGGATAGGAAAATCAGCGATATTTGTCTTAAACAGGGTCAGGGTATGAGGGGCCGGGCCGCACCTCCCACCCAGGGATATATTGAGTACCCACCCAGGTCCCTAGCTCGGTTAAAAAATGTCGTGTGCCATTTTCAAACTATTTCGTGTTTGCTAAGCTTTAAAGAGGGAAGCGAATGGGTCTCCTCAGCCGCCTGTTTATTTTCTCCGCCATGAAAGAGAACAAGAAGTTCACAAATGTATTCACCCTAAACATTTCCGAGTTACTACATTAAAAGTACCCGGTAGTAATGTCGTGACAAAAGAAACTTCTCAAATATTGCTGCAGACACTGTGGCACTTACGGAAACCGGAAATAAATTTAGTCAGCCTTTGAGGGAACTCATTCACCGATGTAAGATATAAATAATATCGGTAAAGTTAAAACGCTTCTCGGTTGTCTCAATCGATATCATTGTGTATTTTGAACTGGTTTACTGTTAACACGGTACCAACGGTGGCAACCTAATAAGAACGTGCTATTCCGAGACACTACGTGACTATTTGATAATTGAATTAGCACAGGCGGCCCAGACGTTGTTTGTGATTTACATACGTGACAGTATTGCGTTACGTTTTGTATTTATGAGAATGTATGAAAATGGTTTGAAAATCGCTCTAAATTCAACTTGTAGTAAAGGATTTAAATAAAAGAAGCTTACCTTAGACCGTGCCTGTGTTATTTTGAAGTCTTTGTGGCAGCTGAGTCGTTCTAAAGTCGTTCTAAAGCCATTTTGACGATTTAAACTTTTCCAGGTTTGCTTTCCATTAAAGAGAAACGAAAGGCTGGCGACCAGGTCGGCCGACGGTTCGCACTCGAAGCTCCATAAATTCCACTAAAATGCTCGGAGCTCGCCAAAATTGCCTCACGGCAGCCTTCGATAATTCTTCTTTCTCCTTGCTTCGCCTCGGGCTCCAAGGTTTATCTTATCCGCCCGAAAACCGCTCGTTTTCGAACGCTGGCTGCCCATTTCTGCTTCGTCTCGATCCGTTATGAGTTATCTTGGGCACGGATTTCAAAATCGTTGGCTTAGCGACCGCTTCATCACGACAAAGTCGCCCTCAACCGTAGGGAGGCACAGGTCAATTTGCTCTATGCAAATTGAACCGTATCAGGGTTCACGGGGAAACACGGGAAACGCGATTTTAGCGCTGAAAAGCACTGTTTTGCTGAGCGATTTTAGCGCTGAAAAGCACTGTTTTGCTGAGCAGAAATGGGACTGCCAAAATGTCTGGCAATCAATTCCACTAGAAAGTGCTCTCGAGTACAACAACGTGTAACTGTCTTGTTAGCACGGTAAAAATTAGCGCGAAACAATTATAAAAATAACACGGCCAGTATATTTGACTCGTATTACTTCTCTGCAAGCGGTGAGTATCCAGCTTTTTCCGGTGTAATTTCTCCAGGGACCCTGATACGGTTCAATTTGCATAGAGCAAATTGACCTGTGCCTCCCTACGGTTGAGGGCGACTTTGTCGTGATGAAGCGGTCGCTAAGCCAACGATTTTGAAATCCGTGCCCAAGATAACTCATAACGGATCGAGACGAAGCAGAAATGGGCAGCCAGCGTTCGAAAACGAGCGGTTTTCGGGCGGATAAGATAAACCTTGGAGCCCGAGGCGAAGCAAGGAGAAAGAAGAATTATCGAAGGCTGCCGTGAGGCAATTTTGGCGAGCTCCGAGCATTTTAGTGGAATTTATGGAGCTTCGAGTGCGAACCGTCGGCCGACCTGGTCGCCAGCCTTTCGTTTCTCTTTAATGGAAAGCAAACCTGGAAAAGTTTAAATCGTCAAAATGGCTTTAGAACGACTTTAGAACGACTCAGCTGCCACAAAGACTTCAAAATAACACAGGCACGGTCTAAGGTAAGCTTCTTTTATTTAAATCCTTTACTACAAGTTGAATTTAGAGCGATTTTCAAACCATTTTCATACATTCTCATAAATACAAAACGTAACGCAATACTGTCACGTATGTAAATCACAAACAACGTCTGGGCCGCCTGTGGAATTAGTAACTGTTTATGGATGATATGAACATTTGTCTCTTGCATGAAACAAAATCATTCCTCTTCCATTATTTTCATAAGTTAATAACATTAGTTCATTTTTCTCCAGCAGGAAAAAAGCCAGCATATTTTCCTTTGTATGTTTTTGGGAAAACAAGGGTATCATGTTACAAACTGCGAGGAAAACAAAAGTATCAAGTTACAAATGTTGGCGTTGACAAAGAAAAAATTATCACGTTTGCTAGTTCAACGTATCAATGAATTAAAAATAAACGAAATTCAACGTAAAACACCACAGTAAAATTACAACCTTCGTGTCAAACAGTAATTGTAAGTTATTTTTGGGCCTCGAACTAACAAGTTACATTCAGGCAGCAGAGGACTCAAAATGTACTTACAGTCCTGCATAAACACTCTGCACTATCTGAGATTGTCTCACTAGTTTATGTAAATGCAGATGAATGCTTGAGAGTAAATTTGTAACAATTACTGTGCCTTTTAATCCCGGGGGGTACTCACTTATATGGGCTATATAGGTATGTGCAACCCAAAGGGTATGGTTTTTCAGCCGTTTTGGTCATAAATAGGGTATCAATTTTAGCTGACTTTGGCCATTTTGGTCATAAATAGGGTATGGATTTTTGTACTCCAACCCTGATATGGTTATGTTCTTAAGCCTAGAAACCACTTTTTCATCATTATCGAAAGAAAATCAACAAAAGCCCTTCACATATTATGTTTACGGTAATTTAACATAGGTCTGAACTAGGGATCCAATTATAACGCAGGTATGAAACAGGATTTTGAAGTAAGGTTCAGGTCATAAATAGGGTTTCGAATTTTTGGTCAGGTCATAAATAGGGTAGGGAATATCGCAGATTTTGGTCATAAATAGGGTAAAGGGTTTTCGGAAGCGCGGGCCGCAACACACCCCCCCCAATTTTTCCTGCTGGGATTACCCCCCCCCCCCCCTCCGGGCTTTTAATATCACAAACTTCGCAGTTCAAAAACCATTCATCGTTGTTGCTGCCAATCATAAATGTACAATGACAACCAAAACCATTCCTTGAAGTAAAGAAACAAAAATCTACCAATTCACCACTAGGGCCGTTGAAGGTGAACTTTCTGTCTCCTCGAGAAGTCCTGCGTAAGATGGATTGACGGCAGCAAAACATGGAACATGTTACTGTTGCGTGAGAAGAGTTCATGTATTATTGAAAGGCCCCAGTAAAAAACTCTGTCTAGCCTTTTTAGTGCAGTGCACTATTGGATGGTTTGGGGTTGACGCCGCTAAGCACTATGGCCATAAGGCACTAAGGTCTTATGTCAATAAGGCAATAAGGTCTAAATAGCCTTGTTTGAGCGGGTGGGGTAGGTACCTTTGATTGCTACGTAAAACGTATCATATTTACATTACTTCTTTCGTAACATCAGAAAACTCAGACATGTATATGGTTCCAATATTCTCTTGTTATCCTTGTGGTACTATTCGCTCTTAAGAACAAAAGCAATTTGCTCGAAGCGCCATGCGCAGATTAATTAGTGTGACTATATGTTGGGTAAACGATACATTTTCATACACAATTACACTTGAACGTTAAGTGGCTTTTCTTGTGGTAGAACACAACAGTAAGAGCGCATGCGCTCTAGCACTGCAGCATGATACAATCCGTTCTCGAGTTCAGCATTCATGCGTGCGATACTACACTCCTCTTAACGGGCGATAGCAGTTATATTTCAAGTAATGTCAGTTTTCCTTTTAGTGCAAAGAACGTTTTGTGACAGCGTAATCGTTTGGAATCATCCCTAGCTCTGTTGAAAAATGTGTGTTTTTTCAAACTATTCCGTGTTTGCTAAGCTTTAAAGGAAGAAGAAGTTCACAAATGTATTCACCCTAAACATTCCGAGTTACCGACATTAAGGTTATTCCTCACAATTGCACTGCGCATCCCTTCTGCGCGTAATTTATGGCGTCATTTAGCGCGCTCTCGTGCACGTGCACACTGAAAACATGGCGGATTTGCCTTGATATTGAGCTCTTTCAGTTGAAAAATGGCTATAGCTCACCAACGAGCATGGGCACCCCAATTTTTTTCCCAGTCATTGTAATCAACTTATCCATAAACTTTGCTTGAGGAAAGACTGATCTGATTTCTATTGCTGAAAATTAATAAATAGCGAAAATAGCAAGTAAAACTGTGGTCTTTTCTATTTGCCCTATGGTAACCATGTCAAGAAATGTGGTTGAAATTTTAATCAAGGATTCTGCTTTCTGTCTAAATCAAACTTAAAAGTTTATTTGTGTCCGATACAACGCATTGACTCCGGTTTAATGCGTGTTCTCATGAGTCCTCCGTCACAAAAATTTACAATTATTACTGGGAATGCGGTCTTGTAATAAGCTGGTAAACAATGCCAAAATGGGTCATTTTAATGCCCC
>JAHPZR010031883.1:0-15742 GCA_019787425.1 Platygyra sinensis | reverse complement strand
TATATGATAGATGGCTGGGGCAGACAGCATCAGAATTGATCGTGTCGTGCATTTGTACCACGGGCACGAAGAACTGTCTTATACGCAGGTCAAAGTCGGTGACATCCTAGATGAAATCAAGCTTCACGCTCCGAAAATCTTTCAGTATGGTAGGCCTACAAGCGAACTTAGGAGAAACACAAACTATGGAAAATTTAGGAGCCTTTCTTCGTGTTTGGCTAGCATCGTCTAGGTGTTAAGTTACCTTATTACAGGAAATTAACAATGCACTTAATTAACGCGATTTACAAGATTCGCGTTAATTTAATGTATCTTAATTTCTTAATTAATGTCGATTTAAATTTAAGGTGATTCCTCAGTTTTGCATTGCGCATCCCTACTGCGCACGATTTTTGCGTCATTAGCGCGCGCAAATTAGCGCGTGCACGTACACAACGAAAGAAATTTCCCTCAAGCTAAGCTCGATAGCGAAATAATTGTTCGTTTTCTTTTAAACGAGCATGGTGACCTATATTTTTTATTGCATAATAATAGTCTACATATTATCCTCTTTAATTTAAAAGAAAACTAAAAAGTTTTATCGGAAGGAAAAAAAGATATAGGTGAGAGAGTGCACGAAACCGTTACTCTGTGATGCAAATTATGACCGCAAAAATAACGACTCTACGAACGCTTTACGTCCACGTCGTTTCAAATAGCGTGATGTTTCCGCAAATTTTATATGATACTGTTCTACATGCTCGGCACTTTCTACCTGTCAAGTTTTTTCTCGAGTATTACTTTTATAAACTATGTTTCGAGCCACCGCAAAATGTAACGTGGGCCGATGAATAACGCGCGTGATTAGCACGAGTACAGACACAAATGAGGAAAGATTGGCCCATCACATCTCTTAAACAAGAACAGTCATCTATCATTTTTATTGTATTTTTCGAAACAGTGCTTGGTAGAGAACATTCAGGGAAAGTTTCAAAAAAATTCATCGGTAACTTTTTTTTTCCGAGGAATCACCTTAATGCACGCTATTATTCAACATTGTTATTTTAAAGCACCTTGACTTCATTATTAAACCTTATTAGTTCATGACTCCTCTACTGGCTCTTCAGAGTCACTATCTGGGGGACAATTAGGCTTCAAAACCAAATTTTCGGCTTTAAAAAAAAACTTAGAAACAAACGTGCACTTGTCTCGGAAGGTTTTATTGACAGAAGCCAAAACGCAGTTTGGGATTCAGAAATGTAAAGTGCGAGTTTACAGAATTATGAAAATCGCAGTAAATAAAGCAAGATAATCAGGATACTTTGCGGCCAACCTGTTTTCCTGATTCTAAAATCAAGAAAATCGTAAATTAGGTGTAATTCAGTTCTAAGTTTTGATTATTTTAGATGTGAAATATTTGATTTTCAGCTCATGATTAACCCGATATTAGAGATAACAATTGAAAAATCAGAACTATGAAACTTGAAATCGGAATTTAGAAATCTGAAATCTGAAATCAGAAATCGGAAATCAGAAATCGAAAATCGCAATCCCTGAAAATCTGAAATCCACAATTGAGAAATCAGGAATCAAAAGCTTGATTTCCGAAATGCTACTTGTGATATCAAGTTCTGACAAGCACGGTTTATCCCAGTTTGCGATGTTATTATTTGGAATATCGCATCCGTAAAATCGCCCACATTTTCCCTCCGGGGGTGGGTAGAATGACGGGATTACTTCCGGTGACATTTTTAACCCTAACCGCACCCTTGTAAGTGAAAATTATCTCGCCCTTCGGGGTAGGGGATGTGAATGAGTGGAACCATCCATTTCGCGCCAAAAGCGTCACGTGGGTACATTTATTTCGTAAAGTGGAAGAGGTTTTTTAGCGGCGACGAAATGGATAATTGTGAAGTCAAGTACGGTGAGTTAACCCGCACAGTGGCTACAAGAAATGTCACCGTTGCTGCTCTAACGGCACTCTTTAACATACAGAACAACTCGACCTGCTGGCTGCGTGAGTCGCGTGGTCTTTCCGATACCTATGTCTTTGCCGATGACAATGGCGCTTTTCCACAGCTGGAAAGTTTTGGTGTTTATGAAATAGAAGTCAGTCAAAGCCAAAGGGAGATCAGAAACACGAAACGAAATTTATGCGAGTCCTCTGATGAAGAAAGCTCCGACGAATTCATGAAGACGGCATACAGACTTGCCACCAGTGGTGGCAAGAGTGCAAAGAAAGGGAAACGAAAAAATCAGGATACTTTGCGGCCAACCTGTTTTCCTGATTCTAAAATCAAGAAAATCGTAAATTAGGTTTCATTCAGTTCTAAGTTTTGGTTATTTTAAATATGAAATATTTGATTTTCAGCTCATGATTAACCCGATATTAGAGATAACAATTCAAAAATCAGAACTATGAAACTTGAAATCGGAATTTAGAAATCTGAAATCTGAAACCAGAAATCGGAAATCAGAAATCGAAAATCGCAATCCCTGAAAATCTGAAATCCACAATTGAGAAATCAGGAATCAAAAGCTTGATTTCCGAAATGCCACTTGTGATATCAAGTTCTGACAAGCACAGTTTATCCCAGTTTGCGATGTCATTATTTCGAATATGGCATCTGTAAAATCGTCCACATTTTCCCTCCGGGGGTGGGTAGAGATATTTTTAATGTTACTTCCGGTATCGTTTTCTAAGCGGGGGAGGGGTGAGTATTTTTAACTTCCTGTGTCAATAACTTTAGCGGGAAGTGGGGGAGGGGTGGAGTAAAGTTCACATTGGACGACAATTTCCTGCCTCTTTTAGAAAGTACTTTGAGATTAATCGAATCTGTTCGGTTGCTTAAGTTTACTGCGACAAGATTGCTTCTTTGGGGGCTAAGGAAGAGATAAAGAATATCCTTGACTCTGGAGGGTTCTTTAAAGACGTTCAGCAACATTTACAAAGGAAAGTTCGACACAAACGTTAAGGAATTTCAAGGAGAACTGTTTGTAGATATTGCCAAGCCAACGGCCTTCGACGTTATTCATAAAGAAAGTCAAACAACTTTTGTTCTTCAGTGGACCATCGTAGTTAAACAAAACTGCAGCGGAAAATGCCATAAAGAGTATTGTCGTCCATCTGTTTCAATATTCTCTAAATCTCATTCGCAGTGTCGCTGTCGCTTTATCTCTTCGTTAGCCTCTAAAGAAGGAATTGTACTCATCTTGTCGCAGCAAATTAACTAAAGCAACCGAAAAGATTCGATTCGTCTCAAAGTACTTTCTAACAGAGGCAGGAAATTGTCGTCCAACATTAACTCCATCTCAACCCCTCCCCCAATTCCCACTAAAGGTATCGACACAGGAAGTTAAAAAATACTCACCCCTACTCCGCTTAGAAAAACGATACCGGAAGTAACATTAAAATCTCTCTACCCATCCCCCGGAGGGGAAATGTGGACGATTTTACCGATTCGATATTCGAAATAATGACATTGCATTCTGGGATAAACCGTGATTGTCAGAACTGGATTTCACAAGTGGCATTTTGGAAATCAAAGTTCTGATTCCTGATTTCTCAATTGTGATTTCAGATTTTCGGGGATTGTGATTTGCGATTTCTGATTTCTGATTTCTGGTTTCAGATTTCTGATTTCTAAATTCTGATTTCAAGTTTCAGAGTTCTGATTTTTTTGAATTGCTACCCCTAATATCGGGTTAATGATGGCTTGAAAATCAAATATTTCATATCTATAAGTCAGAACTTAGAACTGAATGACACCTAATTTACGATTTTCTTGATTTGAGAATCAGGAAAACAGGTTGGCCGCAAAGTATCCTGATTGAAAAGTCCCAAATCTGAAAGGCAAGACACCAATGCAAGGAAACAAGGCTTCCCCGGCTGCAATGGTCGAGAACGATCACGCCTCCTGGTACTTTAAGGTAACAATTGGTGAGCGAGTGGACTCAAAAATACGTCCTTTACGAAACTGCTTGGTAAAGTGTAACATCAACACGTCATGCTCCGATGTAAAAGTGGCCTTGAGTCGAGAGCTGTTTGTGCAGCCGGCGAACCTAATTCTGTTTGACAGCGATTTCCTAGAAATTTCAGACTCACCAGGACGAGTAGGTAAGATATTGTTTATTCAGTTCTGTAATGTGTGCCTGCATGTGTAATAACTGAAAACTAAACGATTGAGGAAATCTGACGTGATATCCATAGACCTTGTTTATGTTAATTAAAACTTCCGACAGCAGACGTACTGCCACGACAAACCTAAAGTAAAATATCCTCCCGAAGGCATCAGCCCAACCTCGTTCCCAGGGTCTTTTCCCTGGCTTGGGGGCGGGGCGGGAAAAGGCCCTGGGATCGGCCGCTGGATTCTTCATATTGATTGGTTGATTGTTTTAAATAATTCATGCAAAAACTGAGCCAAATAAAGATAATTCATGCATTATGCCGCAATCAAAATGGCGGAAAGTATGTCCACTCCGACCAAGATTTCTCCTCGAAATCCAGTTTGCAGACTCTGTGGCGATTCACATGAGAGTCGTTATATGCTTCGAATATTTAGCAAAGCTGGTTCAACAAAAGATCTGTATCCCAAAGTCTATAAAACCTGTGGCATAATAATTTCGGAGGATGATATGAGGTCAAAGGTGTTATGCCAGTAGGGGTTGTGTTTCATTCGTAAACAAGATGGAACAGTTTGTTCAGAGAGCCCAATCCATAGAGAATACGCCGTCGGATCAAAGCTTAGAATATGCTGTAAAGCGATGTGTTCAGCTTTCACCTTCGCTTCAACCGTCGAAGCGTTCATCATCGAATATGCAATCTATGCACGTGGAGGAGCCGTCAAATTAAAGCCAATCACACCAACAAGAAAGCAGCTTTCCTTCTCAACTCCACAAGCTGTGTCAGTTTTAATGCCGAGATCAGCAGAAGACAGCTGCTCAACCCCTTCTGCGGATCAGCCGAAGCGAAATACTTCGAGGTCTGCAGAACATTCGTCTTTCTGGACACTGCGCAGAACCCAAGCTTGAGCTTCAAGTAAAGTACAGTTTTTGGTACTTGATCCTTATGAACGAGAGGTGGCATGAACTCAACCTGGTGAAACGTGTGAGTAGTAGTCATAGAGGGTCATTTTAAGCCTTGTTTCGGATTAGGTAGATTAGGTGCCTATGGATTAGGTGGATTAGGTGCCTAGTCCATGACGTCATCTATTGTTATAACCTTGGGTTCCTGCATATTAATAAAGTGCCTTCCTCCATACTAATTCGGTATAGGTTTACTAATAAGCGTCGCTCTAGTACAATACAAACAATGAGGTTGCCTAAACTTGCCCGCTAATAGTGAACCCTGATTGGAAAAAATCTCTTATGTGTTAAAACAAGAATTTTAAAAAAATTAAAACCGCGCTTTTTTAACTCTTTTGCGCTCACAAAAACATTACGTAATATTTAGCAACAACGTTTTGCGAGAAAACATTACCTGGAAACAATTTAAAAGATTGGAAACAATAGAGATTGCGTGATTCAAAGTTGGCTCAGTGCCTGGGTTGTAAGAGATTTTCACATTCTTTGCATAGCGTGGTTGCGTGATTTGTAAATCGGAGACTCGCGCGAAGGAGAAAAGGTCTCACAATTGACCTTTCAAACGAATATATATATTTGCGTATGTTCAAAGCCAAGGTTTTATTTTTTTCCCAGAAAACTCGACCATTGCTTCTGGCGAAGTAAACACGATCTTGTTTATCACCGTAAGGGCATTCCAGTAAACACGATCTTATTTAACACCAACAGCGGAGTCCATGGCTGACGACAGACGTAATACCTTCTTTAGCGCATTGAATGTTCCCTTCGAAAGTGAACATGCAGGCAAAATGAATATACAGCTTAACGCTGGATAATTTCAGCCTTAGTAGCCAGCAAATGGTCCTAAGTTACATTCTTTATCCTTGCAAATGCCTTGACGTGCATCTCCGAGGGATTTTGGCCCAATTTTGACCAAATAAACCCTCCCCAACTACCCGCGAGTTTATTTAATTCGCTAACTAGACAAAACTCTCCTGAGGGGAGGTATGAAGAAAAGAGCTGAGAAATGGCCTGTAATTGGCTGATGATGACATCATCCGCGGAGGTTTGGGATTTGTAACCGACAAAACGAAAAAAAAAAAAAAACCGAAGGCAGATCAAGAAACCGCCCAGCCTCCGGCTGCGCGGTTTAATTATAAGCGCGAATTTTAACGAAAGCGCTATCGTTCTTGTAATCGCTTTTCTGCACAAGTTTATCTCCGAGACTTTCAGTTTATTCGAAACGTTAATTATGAAGATGGCTTTTTCCACTAGCGTTGTTGATCTTCAGACTGCTTTGAACGCTCGTTTAACTGCCCGTGATTCTGAAACGTTGACAAGCGCAAAATTTTCAAAGCGTAATAAGGTTCTCTAGCTTTCTATGAAAACGTTCTCCGATTTTCGAAATCGGGATCTTTTAACCTCGATTGGTTTAGGTAGAATCTATCATGCTTTTATTCTCAGCTTTGCTGACGAGAGAGAATTAAATTCTTAGCTAAGAACTCGAGTTTTCCGCTCCGTTAGTCACGCACTGAACTCCACTCCCTAGATTTGCATACTGACAAAACTCGAACGGAGAAACCCATGGGACAGCTCTATCATTGAAATGACAACAATAGAAGCTCCGAGCGCTAATTAAGTGTCAATACGCCACAATAAATATTTTTGAACAGCACGTTTCTTGATTATTACTTGTTAATAACGATATGATTCAAATACACAGAGATTTGAAATGAATAAAAATACATTTATTGACAACGAAAGCTCCAACAACTACGAAATATACATCTCAGTCATTATAAAAATCTACGATTGCGAATTAAATTGATTTCTATTTGGTCTATGAACCTAATAGACAACACAAAACAACTCTGTTAAATATTCAAGACCGAGAAAATGAACAAGTTTATCAAAATCCATTTTAACTCAGTGTTTACAACTCTCTGAGCTCTAACTCGCCAAGTACTACAGTTTGTTCTTTCTATGCGGGCATGATCCAGTAACAACAATATGACGAATAAATTCAGTCTTCACTGGGAACTTGCGGGTTTTTTTTATTTATTATTAACTTTCTACTTTTTTCGCGTATTTGTAAGGATGGCTTTGACTTTTAAGGCGCCGAGATCGCCGTTTCTGAATCGGTTCATCATCGTCTAAGTAATTTACAAAATGAATCCGCTGCCTTTTCTTTGGCGGTGAGAGCATTGGTGACGGTGATTTTACTGTGGGAGGAGGGGTCAGTATGATAGGATTTAACGGAGTCAATGCCGTAGGTCCTTGTAAGACGGCCCCTTGATTTAAATTTGGTGCCACGTTGAAGGGGTTTAGGGGCGTCGAGGGCGCTGTAACCGTTGTAGAATCTCCTAGACTTGTTCTCAAATTAACTTCCGGCTGACTGGTGTTCATCTCTTGAGGTTTATTTCTACTGGAAGTGGTGTGTGTGTGTTCAATTGTTGTTTGAAAGTCAGGTATCTGTTTTGCAGCTGTAGAAACTGTTTAGCTTTCTCATCTTCTCCGAGGTCTCTGCGAGAGAGAGTGACATCCATTCCGCTTTGTAATCGCTGCATGGTTGGAAGAAGAGGGTCTGATGAAAGATTTTGCTGTTTCAGATATCTTAGTAACTCCTGAGGGATAGTTTCTTCCATCGCTGCTTGATTAAATCCTTCTTCTCCAGGGAGCACGTTTGTTCTCAGCCTACAGTCATCTTGAGTTGTAGTTTTCAAATCGATCAAAAGATACCCATAGGGCCTTCTTACAGCTTCTTCATATTGTTTTAGGAAGAAATCGGTTCGCCCGGGATACATTTGTTTGGCTAGAGTCAAAACTTGCAGCTTATCTCGAGGATTCTTGAACAACACCAAGTAGTGGCTATTTAAACTAATGCTGCGACTGCCTTTTCCTTGATGGAATACGTTCTGTACGATGTAAATGACACTCAGGTTGCGATGGTGGGATCCTCTTGTAAACAAATTGACGATCAGATGATTGATGCCGGCAAAGATCAGAGATCGTCAATTTGTTTACAAGAGGATCCCACCATCGCAACCTGAGTGTCATTTACATCGTACAGAACGTATTCCATCAAGGAAAAGGCAGTCGCAGCATTAGTTTAAATAGCCACTACTTGGTGTTGTTCAAGAATCCTCGAGATAAGCTGCAAGTTTGACTCTAGCCAAACAAATGTATCCCGGGCGAACCGATTTCTTCCTAAAACAATATGAAGAAGCTGTAAGAAGGCCCTATGGGTATCTTTTGATCGATTTGAAAACTACAACTCAAGATGACTGTAGGCTGAGAACAAACGTGCTCCCTGGAGAAGAAGGATTTAATCAAGCAGCGATGGAAGAAAACTATCCCTCATGAGTTACTAAGATATCTGAAACAGCAAAATCTTTCATCAGACCCTCTTCTTCCAACCATGCAGCGATTACAAAGCGGAATGGATGTCACTCTCTCTCGCAGAGACCTCGGAGAAGATGAGAAAGCTAAACAGTTTCTACAGCTGCAAAACAGATACCTGACTTTCAAACAACAATTGAACACACACACACCACTTCCAGTTAGAAATAAACCTCAAGAGATGAACACCAGTCAGCCGGAAGTTAATTTGAGAACAAGTCTAGGAGATTCTACAACGGTTACAGCGCCCTCGACGCCCCTAAACCCCTTCAACGTGGCACCAAATTTAAATCAAGGGGCCGTCTTACAAGGACCTACGGCATTGACTCCGTTAAATCCTATCATACTGACCCCTCCTCCCACAGTAAAATCACCGTCACCAATGCTCTCACCGCCAAAGAAAAGGCAGCGGATTCATTTTGTAAATTACTTAGACGATGATGAACCGATTCAGAAACGGCGATCTCGGCGCCTTAAAAGTCAAAGCCATCCTTACAAATACGCGAAAAAAGTAGAAAGTTAATAATAAATAAAAAAAACCCGCAAGTTCCCAGTGAAGACTGAATTTATTCGTCATATTGTTGTTACTGGATCATGCCCGCATAGAAAGAACAAACTGTAGTACTTGGCGAGTTAGAGCTCAGAGAGTTGTAAACACTGAGTTAAAATGGATTTTGATAAACTTGTTCATTTTCTCGGTCTTGAATATTTAACAGAGTTGTTTTGTGTTGTCTATTAGGTTCATAGACCAAATAGAAATCAATTTAATTCGCAATCGTAGATTTTTATAATGACTGAGATGTATATTTCGTAGTTGTTGGAGCTTTCGTTGTCAATAAATGTATTTTTATTCATTTCAAATCTCTGTGTATTTGAATCATATCGTTATTAACAAGTAATAATCAAGAAACGTGCTGTTCAAAAATATTTATTGTGGCGTATTGACACTTAATTAGCGCTCGGAGCTTCTATTGTTGTCATTTCAATGATAGAGCTGTCCCATGGGTTTCTCCGTTCGAGTTTTGTCAGTATGCAAATCTAGGGAGTGGAGTTCAGTGCGTGACTAACGGAGCGGAAAACTCGAGTTCTTAGCTAAGAATTTAATTCTCTCTCGTCAGCAAAGCTGAGAATAAAAGCATGATAGATTCTACCTAAACCAATCGAGGTTAAAAGATCCCGATTTCGAAAATCGGAGAACGTTTTCATAGAAAGCTAGAGAACCTTATTACGCTTTGAAAATTTTGCGCTTGTCAACGTTTCAGAATCACGGGCAGTTAAACGAGCGTTCAAAGCAGTCTGAAGATCAACAACGCTAGTGGAAAAAGCCATCTTCATAATTAACGTTTCGAATAAACTGAAAGTCTCGGAGATAAACTTGTGCAGAAAAGCGATTACAAGAACGATAGCGCTTTCGTTAAAATTCGCGCTTATAATTAAACCGCGCAGCCGGAGGCTGGGCGGTTTCTTGATCTGCCTTCGGTTTTTTTTTTTTTTTCGTTTTGTCGGTTACAAATCCCAAACCTCCGCGGATGATGTCATCATCAGCCAATTACAGGCCATTTCTCAGCTCTTTTCTTCATACCTCCCCTCAGGAGAGTTTTGTCTAGTTAGCGAATTAAATAAACTCGCGGGTAGTTGGGGAGGGTTTATTTGGTCAAAATTGGGCCAAAATCCCTCGGAGATGCACGTCAAGGCATTTGCAAGGATAAAGAATGTAACTTAGGACCATTTGCTGGCTACTAAGGCTGAAATTATCCAGCGTTAAGCTGTATATTCATTTTGCCTGCATGTTCACTTTCGAAGGGAACATTCAATGCGCTAAAGAAGGTATTACGTCTGTCGTCAGCCATGGACTCCGCTGTTGGTGTTAAATAAGATCGTGTTTACTGGAATGCCCTTACGGTGATAAACAAGATCGTGTTTACTTCGCCAGAAGCAATGGTCGAGTTTTCTGGGAAAAAAATAAAACCTTGGCTTTGAACATACGCAAATATATATATTCGTTTGAAAGGTCAATTGTGAGACCTTTTCTCCTTCGCGCGAGTCTCCGATTTACAAATCACGCAACCACGCTATGCAAAGAATGTGAAAATCTCTTACAACCCAGGCACTGAGCCAACTTTGAATCACGCAATCTCTATTGTTTCCAATCTTTTAAATTGTTTCCAGGTAATGTTTTCTCGCAAAACGTTGTTGCTAAATATTACGTAATGTTTTTGTGAGCGCAAAAGAGTTAAAAAAGCGCGGTTTTAATTTTTTTAAAAATTCTTGTTTTAACACATAAGAGATTTTTTCCAATCAGGGTTCACTATTAGCGGGCAAGTTTAGGCAACCTCATTGTTTGTATTGTACTAGAGCGACGCTTATTAGTAAACCTATACCGAATTAGTATGGAGGAAGGCACTTTATTAATATGCAGGAACCCAAGGTTATAACAATAGATGACGTCATGGACTAGGCACCTAATCCACCTAATCCATAGGCACCTAATCTACCTAATCCGAAACAAGGCTTAAAATGACCCTCTATGACTACTACTCACACGTTTCACCAGGTTGAGTTCATGCCACCTCTCGTTCATAAGGATCAAGTACCAAAAACTGTACTTTACTTGAAGCTCAAGCTTGGGTTCTGCGCAGTGTCCAGAAAGACGAATGTTCTGCAGACCTCGAAGTATTTCGCTTCGGCTGATCCGCAGAAGGGGTTGAGCAGCTGTCTTCTGCTGATCTCGGCATTAAAACTGACACAGCTTGTGGAGTTGAGAAGGAAAGCTGCTTTCTTGTTGGTGTGATTGGCTTTAATTTGACGGCTCCTCCACGTGCATAGATTGCATATTCGATGATGAACGCTTCGACGGTTGAAGCGAAGGTGAAAGCTGAACACATCGCTTTACAGCATATTCTAAGCTTTGATCCGACGGCGTATTCTCTATGGATTGGGCTCTCTGAACAAACTGTTCCATCTTGTTTACGAATGAAACACAACCCCTACTGGCATAACACCTTTGACCTCATATCATCCTCCGAAATTATTATGCCACAGGTTTTATAGACTTTGGGATACAGATCTTTTGTTGAACCAGCTTTGCTAAATATTCGAAGCATATAACGACTCTCATGTGAATCGCCACAGAGTCTGCAAACTGGATTTCGAGGAGAAATCTTGGTCGGAGTGGACATACTTTCCGCCATTTTGATTGCGGCATAATGCATGAATTATCTTTATTTGGCTCAGTTTTTGCATGAATTATTTAAAACAATCAACCAATCAATATGAAGAATCCAGCGGCCGATCCCAGGGCCTTTTCCCGCCCCGCCCCCAAGCCAGGGAAAAGACCCTGGGAACGAGGTTGGGCTGATGCCTTCGGGAGGATATTTTACTTTAGGTTTGTCGTGGCAGTACGTCTGCTGTCGGAAGTTTTAATTAACATAAACAAGGTCTATGGATATCACGTCAGATTTCCTCAATCGTTTAGTTTTCAGTTATTACACATGCAGGCACACATTACAGAACTGAATAAACAATATCTTACCTACTCGTCCTGGTGAGTCTGAAATTTCTAGGAAATCGCTGTCAAACAGAATTAGGTTCGCCGGCTGCACAAACAGCTCTCGACTCAAGGCCACTTTTACATCGGAGCATGACGTGTTGATGTTACACTTTACCAAGCAGTTTCGTAAAGGACGTATTTTTGAGTCCACTCGCTCACCAATTGTTACCTTAAAGTACCAGGAGGCGTGATCGTTCTCGACCATTGCAGCCGGGGAAGCCTTGTTTCCTTGCATTGGTGTCTTGCCTTTCAGATTTGGGACTTTTCAATCAGGATACTTTGCGGCCAACCTGTTTTCCTGATTCTCAAATCAAGAAAATCGTAAATTAGGTGTCATTCAGTTCTAAGTTCTGACTTATAGATATGAAATATTTGATTTTCAAGCCATCATTAACCCGATATTAGGGGTAGCAATTCAAAAAAATCAGAACTCTGAAACTTGAAATCAGAATTTAGAAATCAGAAATCTGAAACCAGAAATCAGAAATCAGAAATCGCAAATCACAATCCCCGAAAATCTGAAATCACAATTGAGAAATCAGGAATCAGAACTTTGATTTCCAAAATGCCACTTGTGAAATCCAGTTCTGACAATCACGGTTTATCCCAGAATGCAATGTCATTATTTCGAATATCGAATCGGTAAAATCGTCCACATTTCCCCTCCGGGGGATGGGTAGAGAGATTTTAATGTTACTTCCGGTATCGTTTTTCTAAGCGGAGTAGGGGTGAGTATTTTTTAACTTCCTGTGTCGATACCTTTAGTGGGAATTGGGGGAGGGGTTGAGATGGAGTTAATGTTGGACGACAATTTCCTGCCTCTGTTAGAAAGTACTTTGAGACGAATCGAATCTTTTCGGTTGCTTTAGTTAATTTGCTGCGACAAGATGAGTACAATTCCTTCTTTAGAGGCTAACGAAGAGATAAAGCGACAGCGACACTGCGAATGAGATTTAGAGAATATTGAAACAGATGGACGACAATACTCTTTATGGCATTTTCCGCTGCAGTTTTGTTTAACTACGATGGTCCACTGAAGAACAAAAGTTGTTTGACTTTCTTTATGAATAACGTCGAAGGCCGTTGGCTTGGCAATATCTACAAACAGTTCTCCTTGAAATTCCTTAACGTTTGTGTCGAACTTTCCTTTGTAAATGTTGCTGAACGTCTTTAAAGAACCCTCCAGAGTCAAGGATATTCTTTATCTCTTCCTTAGCCCCCAAAGAAGCAATCTTGTCGCAGTAAACTTAAGCAACCGAACAGATTCGATTAATCTCAAAGTACTTTCTAAAAGAGGCAGGAAATTGTCGTCCAATGTGAACTTTACTCCACCCCTCCCCCACTTCCCGCTAAAGTTATTGACACAGGAAGTTAAAAATACTCACCCCTCCCCCGCTTAGAAAACGATACCGGAAGTAACATTAAAAATATCTCTACCCACCCCCGGAGGGAAAATGTGGACGATTTTACAGATGCCATATTCGAAATAATGACATCGCAAACTGGGATAAACTGTGCTTGTCAGAACTTGATATCACAAGTGGCATTTCGGAAATCAAGCTTTTGATTCCTGATTTCTCAATTGTGGATTTCAGATTTTCAGGGATTGCGATTTTCGATTTCTGATTTCCGATTTCTGGTTTCAGATTTCAGATTTCTAAATTCCGATTTCAAGTTTCATAGTTCTGATTTTTGAATTGTTATCTCTAATATCGGGTTAATCATGAGCTGAAAATCAAATATTTCATATTTAAAATAACCAAAACTTAGAACTGAATGAAACCTAATTTACGATTTTCTTGATTTTAGAATCAGGAAAACAGGTTGGCCGCAAAGTATCCTGATTTTTTCGTTTCCCTTTCTTTGCACTCTTGCCACCACTGGTGGCAAGTCTGTATGCCGTCTTCATGAATTCGTCGGAGCTTTCTTCATCAGAGGACTCGCATAAATTTCGTTTCGTGTTTCTGATCTCCCTTTGGCTTTGACTGACTTCTATTTCATAAACACCAAAACTTTCCAGCTGTGGAAAAGCGCCATTGTCATCGGCAAAGACATAGGTATCGGAAAGACCACGCGACTCACGCAGCCAGCAGGTCGAGTTGTTCTGTATGTTAAAGAGTGCCGTTAGAGCAGCAACGGTGACATTTCTTGTAGCCACTGTGCGGGTTAACTCACCGTACTTGACTTCACAATTATCCATTTCGTCGCCGCTAAAAAACCTCTTCCACTTTACGAAATAAATGTACCCACGTGACGCTTTTGGCGCGAAATGGATGGTTCCACTCATTCACATCCCCTACCCCGAAGGGCGAGATAATTTTCACTTACAAGGGTGCGGTTAGGGTTAAAAATGTCACCGGAAGTAATCCCGTCATTCTACCCACCCCCGGAGGGAAAATGTGGGCGATTTTACGGATGCGATATTCCAAATAATAACATCGCAAACTGGGATAAACCGTGCTTGTCAGAACTTGATATCACAAGTAGCATTTCGGAAATCAAGCTTTTGATTCCTGATTTCTCAATTGTGGATTTCAGATTTTCAGGGATTGCGATTTTCGATTTCTGATTTCCGATTTCTGATTTCAGATTTCAGATTTCTAAATTCCGATTTCAAGTTTCATAGTTCTGATTTTTCAATTGTTATCTCTAATATCGGGTTAATCATGAGCTGAAAATCAAATATTTCACATCTAAAATAATCAAAACTTAGAACTGAATTACACCTAATTTACGATTTTCTTGATTTTAGAATCAGGAAAACAGGTTGGCCGCAAAGTATCCTGATTATCTTGCTTTATTTACTGCGATTTTCATAATTCTGTAAACTCGCACTTTACATTTCTGAATCCCAAACTGCGTTTTGGCTTCTGTCAATAAAACCTTCCGAGACAAGTGCACGTTTGTTTCTAAGTTTTTTTTTAAAGCCGAAAATTTGGTTTTGAAGCCTAATTGTCCCCCAGATAGTGACTCTGAAGAGCCAGTAGAGGAGTCATGAACTAATAAGGTTTAATAATGAAGTCAAGGTGCTTTAAAATAACAATGTTGAATAATAGCGTGCATTAAGGTGATTCCTCGGAAAAAAAAGTTACCGATGAATTTTTTTGAAACTTTCCCTGAATGTTCTCTACCAAGCACTGTTTCGAAAAATACAATAAAAATGATAGATGACTGTTCTTGTTTAAGAGATGTGATGGGCCAATCTTTCCTCATTTGTGTCTGTACTCGTGCTAATCACGCGCGTTATTCATCGGCCCACGTTACATTTTGCGGTGGCTCGAAACATAGTTTATAAAAGTAATACTCGAGAAAAAACTTGACAGGTAGAAAGTGCCGAGCATGTAGAACAGTATCATATAAAATTTGCGGAAACATCACGCTATTTGAAACGACGTGGACGTAAAGCGTTCGTAGAGTCGTTATTTTTGCGGTCATAATTTGCATCACAGAGTAACGGTTTCGTGCACTCTCTCACCTATATCTTTTTTTCCTTCCGATAAAACTTTTTAGTTTTCTTTTAAATTAAAGAGGATAATATGTAGACTATTATTATGCAATAAAAAATATAGGTCACCATGCTCGTTTAAAAGAAAACGAACAATTATTTCGCTATCGAGCTTAGCTTGAGGGAAATTTCTTTCGTTGTGTACGTGCACGCGCTAATTTGCGCGCGCTAATGACGCAAAAATCGTGCGCAGTAGGGATGCGCAATGCAAAACTGAGGAATCACCTTAAATTTAAATCGACATTAAT
>JAHPZR010031882.1:77500-90932 GCA_019787425.1 Platygyra sinensis | reverse complement strand
ACATATGTACTTAAAAGTAAAGTAAAGTACAAACCCTTCGTAACATAACACCTTCATTTGCTGAAAGGCGAGAGACACGTTTCGCGTAATTAAAGTCGGTTGTTATGTAACAGTAGATGACGGCGGTAACTATATCACGTTTCACAAGCTGAACGTTTGCGTAAAGATCAAAAGATAACAAACGCGCGGTCGGACAGTGTGAGTAACCGTGAGTTTTAAAGCGTGGTACCATATCGGAAGCCCGAACGCTATAAAGAAGCTAACCATTAACCCCTTGCATTAACCCTAACCCTTAAAAGTATTGTCAGTGCTTAGGCCTATAATCAGTATTTACTTTGTGTACGCATCACAAGGTATCCAAGGGCGGTTTGAGATATGGAAACAAGTCCTAACCATCTTTTAAATTGTTTCCGGGTAATGTTTTCTCGGAAAACGTTGTTGCTAAATATTACGTAATGTTTTTGCGAGCGCAAGAGTTAAAAAAGCGCGGTTTTAATTTTTTTTTAAATTCTTGTTTATTTATGATTATAATAACCATGATAACCAATACATGTTCTAGTATGTTTAAGAGACGGTTGATAATCTTTAGTTAATCTCACTTGAGTTAATGTTGATGTCGCATTTTTGTGTGTTTATTTTAAGTTTCTTTCAGTGGATGCTGTGTTAATTTACTTTCTGTATTTTCGCTTCAGAAAGGAGAGGTTGCTGCTATATCAGAACTTTTTCCTTTCACGAAATTCTTTGAGAATGCACCACAAGTGAGTTTTGTTTTACTCTTCATTTAACTTTCAATACTATGGCTGTTCAGTTTTCATGCACAGAAGGTGGAAGAAGCCATACTCTTACCCTCGGTGGTGGATTGGAACTAGCTTGGAACCGAGGCTTCTGCCATGAGTCTTTTTAATGTTATTCGCTGGCATGAGCCTCCATTGCAAGCTAGTTCCAGTCCATACCGAGAATACGAATATGGTCTATTTCATTACAACCTTTGTTCGTGTTTTCAGATTTGATTCTGTGTTTGTCAGTTAGAACTCTTTGATGATGCTTATTTTCATAGGATTGCGTTGCGTAGCTCTTAAGTTTTGTAAATTTGTCTTTTAGCCTGTCTTCAAAATTGAAACGCTTGAAGAAGATTTGGAGATTGCCGAGGTAAATATCAGGGATTTGTTTACCAAAGTTTTTGTTGTACACACGTTGCTGTAGGTGACTAGAAAAACTCAATTAAATCTCTTAAGTTTTTGACTCGCTTCCAATTTGCACTGGATAATAGTAGGACTTCCGTCTTGCATTGTCGTCCCCAGAGCCGTTCTTCCGTCGTGATTGGCGGAGCCTTGACATGAGTAACGGGTGGCTCTGGAGACTTTCACTAATTCAGCCCTGGGGTGCTTTCCAATACAGTAGAACCTCGATTTAACGAAGTCGGTGGGGACCAGCCAAATTTGTTCGTTAAATCGAGGGTTCGTTATATCGAAAACCTCGATATAACGAATTTGAGGGGAAGCGACCAAAATGTTCGTTATATCGAGGTCATAGTTAATGATTGATTTGTAACACAGGTGACTTCTGTGGAAATACCATAATGCCAATGTCTATGACATTATAATAAGCCGTTGACTGAAAGGTTGCTGTCTCTTTACCATATGGATTAAAAGATTTGCTGACTGTTGATCTGTTCAGCGTTTATCTTCAGTCCCGTTTTGACATTGTAATTCGTTATATCGATGTATATTTTACGTTTGGGCTTCCGGATTATGTTGGTTATATCGAGGAATTCGTTATATCGAGGTTCGTTATATCGAGGCTCTATTCCATACATTTTACTGTAATTTTGGCCGGGACATAGAGTATTGTTTGTTATATCGAGGACTTCGTTAAATAGAGGTTCGTTAAATCGAGGTTCCACTGTACTATCTTCTTACTGATCTCGAACTGAAACCATTCAATGATGAATTATAGGAAGTTTATAACTTGCTGACGGAGAATTTTCAGAGGAAAGTCCACCTTAACGAAAAACGAATGTCACATCCGATCAGAAATTTACTTCCGTGTAAATCCCCTAATTTTCCATGTGTTAAGGTCTGTAGTTGCCCTAATCAAACGGCCTCAGAAAGAGATAAGCTAGTGGGTATTTTTGGGAATGAACCACCCGTTGACTTTGGAGTCTTGTCCGGGAACGCGACATCAAACAACACAGCCATCCCGACAAAAACTCCAATTCCCACCGCTCGATCCAAATCCCGTTGCACTAAACAAACTGCCACCGCGCCTCTCAACATATGAAGAGATATCCTTGGGAAAACAAAAACAAACGTCCCAAGATCCATTATGCTCCTTATCACAATGCGTTATCATCATGCCCATGACTCTGCGATTTTACCTTTTGCGAGGGACCTGGGAATGCCTTAGACCTATTACTTACGGGCTTTGCTGTGGTTATTTTCAGGGCTGTTACAGATACATCAAGAAGATCTTTCAACAGTTAGAGGTAATACACTTCTTCCTCTAATCTTGCCTTTACCCGATGAACTTTTCTGAAAAGGGCTTCAAACATCTTGTTTCTGCTTACACGATGAATACCGATTGTTGACAAGGCAGTCAAATATTTCCTTGATCTGATGCCACATTCTTATCCATACAGCCAGTTGCAAAAGTAGTTGAGACATCCTAACGAGAGACAACTCTTCACCGCGCTATTGCGCGTAATCCTCACCCCCCCCCCCCCCCTTTTCCAACTTTCTGATAGCCGTTAGCTAAGCAATATCATGCACAAAACTTAGATGAACAACATTGAATGAGGGAGGGAGGAGGGGCTTATTGTTATTCTGTGACAAATTTGTTATTTGTGATAAAAAAAGTTCGTAAAGCTATTTTAAGTACAAAGTGTATCAACGTTTTTGCAACTTGTTTTATCATTAAAAGCAACGTATGGAAGTCAACTAGCCTGCGAGGCTCACTTGTTTGGTTAGGCTATCGCAGGCAAAAGTGGGGGAGCCGCAACCGAGAGCTTGCGAGAGGAATTGGGTGAGCATTCTTCTCACCCGCTTGGCCAGCTCTCAGTTGCGGCTCCACCGCCTCGACGGTTTTACCTGCGATACCCTACCCAAACAAGTGAGCCGGTTCGCAGGCCAGGAAGTCAACGTGGAGAATTAATGCTAGATTGGAATGCAATCTTTTTTGACTGATTTTTTCAGGAGTTTAGAGCATTTGAACTTCTTCGTAGTGGTGAGTAGAAGATATATGTTATGTTTTTGTCTTTTGTTAGCGATCGCGTGTTACTCTTTGACTTTTGTACCGGCGGTCCTCCCAACAATTCGCTCCGGCTAAAATAAAGGCCAGACCGCTAGGGTTCTAGCCCATCACAGGGACCATTCGTGTGATACATGCTTTTCATGACTTTTTACGTTGTCTTGGTTGAACAGGTCGCGATCGAACAAACTACCTGCTCGTGAAAGAAGCCAAGATCATTGCCATGACTTGTACCCATGCCGCTCTCAAGAGAAGAGACCTAGTGGAGCTTGGGTTTAAGGCGAGTAGAATTTATAGTAAATGAACGCGTGCAGCTTTGATGTACCGTGTTGGTTTTTGGAAGTAATATATCAAACACAAGCGACATTGTTTCATCGAGATATCCAAACACCGAGAATAGAGTTGAAAATACGACGCGCAGCGGAGTATTTTTGACGAAATTCGAGGTGTATGGATAGCTGATGAAACATTGTCTCGAGTGTTTAATATATCTTCTCAATCGAAACAAAAACTAAGGAGTAAACTGAGAAGTAAAATCGTCAAAATCTATGCTAATTAAGACCGTGTATCCAAACCTCCTTCACGGTTATGATTTTCTTTGTTTTGTCTTGATGAATTACTTATAAGTTTTAGAAGTCGATTTGAACTCGTTACCTCTTCCACGGGGGATTCTCGTCCTGTATGGGTGTAGTGACATTTCAAATTGTTCTTGTTCCTTTGTAGTATGATAATGTGTTGATGGAAGAAGCTGCGCAGATTTTGGAGATTGAGACTTTCATCCCGCTCTTGCTACAGGTTAGAATCAACTTTATCACCATAAAAACTAATTTCCAAGAAAACGACATTTTTGTCGCACAAAGATTGAGGCGAGAACAATTTGCTGGGATAAAATGCGGAAACATTTGCTACAAAAGCCATGATCTTAGCAGTAGGATGACTTGTAGGTCTACTCAGTAAGTTTTCAAGTCTTGTTAACTTGGGTTTAGTGACAAATGGCTAACGATGGCTTCTATAACAAACCCTTGCCTTGAAAAGCTCCTAGTTAAATTCCATTTAATAATTTAATGGTTCAGTTTTCTTTGATTCTATTGGCCCAGCGCATGTGATCGGTGCTTGCTACGCGCCAACCAGGTCATTTGCTCTCGTCACTGGGGATGATGATGTAGTAAGTTTCCATAGTGATGTACCGCGTGGCTAACTGTGGCCAATGAATGGATAACTCATTCACTAGACTTTATGACTTTGCAAACAGAATCCTGAAGATGGATACAATCGAATGAAAAGGGTTATCCTCATCGGAGATCATCACCAGGTTTGTTTACTGTGAGACCCTTTTATTAATTTTCGATTGCCCAAAACGCAAAATGAAAACAAAAATTCCTAATGGTTCATTGAGCGGTCCGGACTTTGCAATACGCGCCCTCAGGTAACACCGCTCAAGAATTTATCGGCGAAATCAGTTCCGTCAAACTTCACAAAGACACAGAGATACATTTTGATTTTGGCGCGCCTGTTCTCATAGAATAAAAGTAATGACTTATGCAGAGTTTAAAAGAAATAAACGGTTATGGTAAACACCCCGTTCATTCACGTGGCTTAGACTGTCCATATTTGGGTATACCAGTTTCGTTCGTTTTCGCCAGTTTGTCGACTTCGCTTTTTGATGTCCATAAACTAGAGAAAATAAACTCCAGTAATTCTCCTTTAATACAGATCTCGCATTAGTTCAGTAATATCGATATTATTTTTGTTAGTTTTGCGATTCGGGAAACATTCGGCCAAAATTTAAAGCAGGAACATAATTTTGTCCTGTAAATATAGGGCATTTTTCATGTTGCTGTTTTTTCTTCGTTTGTAGCTCCCCCCTGTTATAAAAAACATGGCTTTCCAGAAGTTTTCTAACATGGAACAATCCCTTTTCACGAGATTTGTACGCCTGGGTGTCCCCACAGTTGAACTTGATGCTCAAGGACGAGCGAGATCCAGGTAAACGATAATAGTGTATAATTGAAGTTTATTGCTCAACTACGAGTTGTTACTCTTGTGTCCAGGATTGAACGCAAGTATTGTTAATTAGTATTTCATATATGGCAGGGTTATGTGACATTTTCATATTACTTCATATTTGACAGAATTGTGTGTACCAATGAGGACACTTTGTGATGCTTATCATACGGAATATGAATCTCATTAGCGTTCAATCCTGGACATTTCTCATTTCTTAAGAGAGAAGCGGGCAGGAATATTGGTACTTCTCCTGAATTTAGATACTAGTCTTTCGAACTCCCCCCCCCCCCCCCCCCTTTTCTCCTTCTCCCTCCAACCCCCCTTTTTTTCCTCCCTGGACACTTGCTTTAAAGATCTCCCAACAATTCACAGGTACCCAGTTACAACTCCTGGATGGAGAGTGCCACTGTGAGAGAAAGTGTCTTGCCCAAGAACACAGCACAATATTCCCCGCCAGGCCTCGAACCAGTCCGAGTTCAACGCTCTCATAGTTCGGTGACTGCGCTTCCCTAAGACAGGCTTAATTTCCGTGTCTACAATGAGCGACAAAAGTAACTGAAAAAAAAAGAAAATAGAAACATTTTCTTCAGTCAGGAATCACCCAGAACTACGCATTTAGCCGCTTTTGTAAAAATAAACTTGCTGGAGCTTGGATATATAAAAGAAATCGACACAATTTGCATAAATAGCCTCCAGACAATGAGCGACAAAAGTAGTTGAGACACTTTTAGGAAATGACACTTTTCGATACTTGAGCATTTGTTCTATTTTATTTGCATCTAATACCCCCGGCCCCCCAATTTAATGTTGTGTAGGCACTGTGGTCTGTGCAGTCGAAGAAATAGAAAAATCAGCATTGTTTTGGGGGGAAGAGAGGAAAATGTGACCAAGACGCTCAAAAATCGAATTTTACTGCCAAGTGTCTCAACACCTTTGTCGCCCAATGTAGAAATGGTCCCCTTGTTCTGGCTCAACTTTTCCCATATAACATGAAACAATTTTGTTAGGAGAAGCCTGGAGGGACTTAAACCGTAACAAAGTTACAAAGTGAGTATTATACCCGGGCGGCGTGGCTTGACGTTTTAAATGAAATCGTGCTTGATCCACTGAGCTATTAACCCCATTGGCTTTCATATAGATCGGTGATAATGTAGCCTTTGCACTTTATTTATTTTCCAGCTTGTGCAGTCTCTATAACTGGAGATACAACAAGCTTGGTGATCTGCCTCATGTTAACACCTGGCCAGAGTACTGTGTGGAGAATCCTGGCTTTTTCTTTGATAATCAGCTGATTGACGTGCAAGATTTTAACGGAGTGGGCGAATCAGAACCTAACCCTTACTTTTATCAGGTAAATACGATCGATGAATGCGTGTTGGTTTCGTTTAGTGGCCAGAGCGTTTTAGTGTTTTTCCACTGTTCAGAGCTGCCACAGATCACTGAAACGTCAGAGAAAACAGTGCTTAGTCGGGAAGTTAAGTCCAGTCTGGGTTGCTATCGATAATGGTCTTTTAAATAACGACCGAATTCTTGTTGTCAACATTTTGTGCCAAAGAACGCAGAGCCTGAACCCGACTCTTCTTTTTTTGCTCGGTTTTTTAAGTAGCTTACAAGCTTCATGCAGCTACTTTGATCAGCAAGCACATCTCAATTTGTTTTCAGTTGAACATGTTTTTCTTTTCTTTATTTTTTTTTTAAATTTCTTTATTTTCCTTGTTGATGTTGTAATTTAATCAGTGTAATGTGCAAACCATAAAAAATCTGAAATCTGAAATACTGCTTACTGAAAATTTGTTTCTGGTCAGGAAGACTCATAACTGATGTTTTCTGTGTAAATAGTGACCTTGCACTCCAGCCACTCTAGAACACTATTTTCGTGTTTGTTGTCAGTCCTCCAACTGTAAGACGCAGCGTTTTAATCAGCATTGTGAATGCAACTCCGCGCCACATTCACTTAATAAAGCGCAGCTTAGCCCGCTTTAAAAACACGGTGATATTATTTTTATGCCTGTAGAATCTAGGCGAGGCCGAGTACGCTGTGGCTATTTTATGTACATGCGTTTGATTGGTTATCCCGCTGAGAAGATCGCCATCCTGACTACGTACAACGGACAGAAACATCTCATTCGTGACGTCATACGACAGAGGTGTGCGAACAACCCGCTGATTGGACAACCGAGCAAGGTAAATGGGAAGTGGGGGTCGTGTGGTTGAATATTCTTTTAGTGAATTGTCATTTTTTATAATTGATACTAGCATGTATTATGCAATGTGAAATTGTACTGAAACTAATGCCGCAGTCAGTGATGGAAACCTTGAAGAGATTTTTAAAGTTAATCTTGTTGCGATGAATATTTGGTTTGTAATAGTGATAAGATTAAACTTAAAGATAACTTGTGAGGTAACAGTGTTACGGTTACCTGGCATTTAATCTGTTTGTTGAAGACGCAAAACCAACGTAGTCACATCTAGGTGATCACTGTAATTGCAAAAAAAGCGGTAACCCTGACGTTATTAGCCAATCACTAAGAACACGGGTTAATACAGTGCTGCCTGCGTCGCCAAGCGCGGGAAAACGTGAAACGGGTGCCAAGCGCAGTAAAAAGCTGTTCGCGGTTTGCACGTAAAGCAATGTTACCTGAGTATGTCGATGCTATAATACAACTTAGGAAACGTAAAAACCAGCGCAAATTAATGTATATACAGTCCAACCCCGCCATTTCGAACTCGGTTAATTCGAAGTCCCTGCTATTTCGAACGAAGATCGATTTACCCTTATGTTTTCAGTCATTTACTGTCAGCTATTTCGAACTCGGTTATCAGTTCCAATTCCCTGCTATTTCGAGCTCATCGTTATTTCCCTACTTCTTAAAGGAGCACTGTCACCGGAGTTTTGCTGTTTTCAGCTTCATTCGTTGCTGAAATCTTTACCTAGTACCGTTACTCGCTCCCAAAATGCTCAAATGGACTAGAAGAAACATATCAAACGAATGGTGGCTCAGAGAGCAAACCAGAATGAATTTCTGGCGATATTTTCAAGGAATGGCTCTGGAATTTGAAAAAACTGGCTACTTTTTTCAAATTTCAATCCATTTCCATCCTTGCCATGCTAAGTGCTAGGCGGCAGTAAATGGTTTCGTTGTAGTGATAAAGTCCTAGATAACAAAACTGCATCATTATTTTTGGGTCTCCATTGATGCAGGAACATATTTCGGCAATGTAAAATGACACTTAAATACCGTGACAGAGACAGAGTACAAGAAGAAACTTCCAAGCGATCAACAAAGAGTGAGGTCCGTCAAGCAATCGAGACCCTCTCACGCTACAGTTTGTTTGCTGTTGAGGGAGCCGAGATTCGAGGGCAAACAAACCACAGTTGTCATTCACGATTGACAAAAGTATTAGAAAATCCAAAAACAACAGAACATTCAAAGATTTTTCGATACAACAGCATCTGCTGATGTATCCGACATATAATACATATAATTACTGTATTTTTATTTAATCAGTGCCTTTCTTCATACTGTACTGTATTTTGTTATAAAAAAAATGTTTCATTGTTATGAATTTTACGCTTTCCCGGTTATTTCGAAACCCCGCTATTTCTACTTTTTTATCCATTTCCCGTGGGACTTCGAAATAGCGGTGTCAGCTGTATCTTGGATGATCTAGTGTACGAAACAAGACTTTCACTATGACGTTTCTTCTGTTTTATCATGTGATCAGGTGACCACAGTGGATCGTTACCAGGGGCAACAGAACGACTATATCATCCTGTCACTTGTCCGCACAAAGACCGTAGGTCACATCCGGGATGTGCGCCGTCTTGTGGTGGCCATGTCACGTGCCAGGCTTGGTCTTTATGTGCTGGCACATGTAAGCCTCTTTAAGAACTGTTTTGAGCTCAGACCTACATTCTCGCTGGTGAGTGTACAGTGTAAATTAACCATAGTAGGTCGTCACATCCCATGTGTGTTGCGCTACGCTGTCACGTAGCGCGCGCATGACAAGTAAACGCAATAGCAAATAAATCTAAGTGCCTTGTCATTGTTAGCGCTGCTAATCCCTTTGTTTGGGTTATTAGTTTTTTTGGCGTTTTTCATACATATAACTTCTTCATAACTTTTGGGAGAGGGGGGGGGGAGGGAACAGATTACTATAGAATGAGATAAAAAGTGTGCAAATCATTTCCAATGTGGAAAAAATGTGGAAAATAAAGTTTTTATCTGCAGTAAATCTACAATTTATCTGTTTTCTCGAAATGGTTACATTTAACTTAGGGGGAAGGTAGTCAGGTCAATTTTTAGTACATATCACTAGACCCGGGACTAGAACAAGTCGAAGCTTGATATTCTCATCAACTTTCGGTTTCATGTGTTAACAATGCAAGGAGAAATTTAGTGCTGATCAGTAAGAATAATTCTCTCTTCCTCAGTTGACCAGCAGACCGTTAAAACTCTACCTCGCTACAAGTGAGAGATATCCACCATCCCGACAGGTAACTGAGCTGGTTACACATTCAATTAGTCTTATTATTTTACTCTTGAATTACATTTACAATGTAAGTTGCTGTAACGCAAGGCTATATTCCTTGAAACTGGTTTTCTTATTTTGTTGCGTTATTCTGACTTGCACAAGAAACCATCCAGTGTGACACGCACTTAACAGTATTCTCATAGTGATTTCCATGCTGCAAGCGTTGCGCGGTGTTCTATGGAGTTCGGCATTTCGTAGTGACAGCGGTAATGCTTCGACAACGTAGGGCGTTTTACACTAATCAACCCTTCGTGTAACATGTCTCGCGCATCGGCATAGCAACAAGGTGTCAAATCTAACGCTGAAGGACCATTGTAAAATGTATTAAAGGAACACAGTCAGCTGGTGCACATGCGCATTAGATAACATTTCATAGCTAATTTGCATATCACGGAGACACGATCCATGCTGTTTTTAACCAAATATGATGAAACAACATTATAGGATGAGCAAAAGCACACTCAAAAACAGTTGGTTTTTTTTAGTAAAAAAAAATCAAGCACAAAACTGCGAAGATTGAAGCGGAATCCTAGATGAACTTTGATTTCAGGTTGGGGAGAACTCTTTTCAAAGTGAGAAAACTAGTGTCCAGGTCAGCGCGGTCCCTAAGCTGACTGTGTCCCTTTCCGACCAGGTATTAACGGCGAAGGGTAACTTAACAACGGTCACTGTGAACTTTTGATCGGCGTGGAATGCGCTTTTCACTTTGCCGAAGTTCCCCCTTTCCGCTCCTTTCCTTTTTGTTTTACGCCTTTCGAGAGGCTAACTCAGCTTATTTTAGTTTTTGTTGAAGGCGTCGAAGTATTTGTTATGGGGTATCGACTGTTGTGATCTACAATCGATTAACCACAGTGGTTCTATTCTCTGCTAAGCATACTTAAAGGGGCTCAGTCACGGTTGAACGGTTTAAAAAGTTCAGCTAAACTTTTCAATTTCGTTGTTTTCGATCCGTGTCTATCTTCTCCATCCTTAACCATCCTTGTTCCTTTATGGTTTATTATCGTCTCTTTGATGTTTTTCTATCTTTGTAAAGTATTTTTTTCAGGTTTCCTTCAATTTAAGGGTAATTTTGTCGATGCTCAAAATAAAGGTTCATCCACCTTTAGAAATCTAGATCAGTGTAAATAGATTCCTTTACAATACTGGGCTATTGCGTTTTTCTTATTTTTAACGGGAGTTCCATGATACCTTTTTTTATTATCTTCATTTCGTTATCATTTTTCTTGTCTTTAAGCGTGGAGTTCCTCCAGCTGAGCAACCTTTTATTGTTGAAGATATGCCTCACATGCATCGCTTTGTCTATAACTTCTACAGTCATTACGAATCACTGATAGCTCAGAGAGAGGTATGATTAACTGTAGCACGAATAACTTATGCATGTTCTATGCCCCGTCTACACTACGCCGGAGGAATTTGAAAACGAAGGTTTCATTCTGAAAACGCGTCAAGTATTTTCCGTCCACACTACTTCGGAGGAATATAAAAAAGCAACTATCACCGCTAACTGAATTTGTGTTCGAGGAAAATTCGGGCAAGGAGATCGCATGATTATCGTGGTATTATCGTTTTCGGAGAGCTCCGTTTTCCAAATGTTTTTCTCTGGTATGAGGAGGGGTTTCGAAAAGGTCTGTTTTCGTGATGAATTAGTGTGGAGGGCAGTCCTAACCGAAGAAATGAAGCTGTGTTTTCAAACCTCTCCGGCGTACTGTGGACGCTGTTTTAGTCTTAACTAGACTTCTTTCAATTGAGAGCATTCCAATGTGACCAATCACAACACAGTTTAGTGACGCAATGAACTATAACCAATCAGAATTTAAAGCGCAACTTGCAACCGGTTAAAAGCACGAGAAAATGCGTAAGGCTTAGTCACAGTTGGTCGGCTCGATTTTGCTCCTTGGTGATTGGTTGAACAAATGGCGTGTTTCACTTTGCTTTGATTGACAAGTACATATGGCGCGTGCTTTTCGTTTTGCTTTCATCGACTTTTCTCTTTCTTTATTAAGGTCATTCCACTGAAATAGAACCTACACTGAGATTTTTCTCAAACTTTGCCAATTGATTGTTTACATTATAGGAACTTAAATTTGGAAATAAAAATGAGGGGTCCCCATGTTCGTTTAGGAGCAACAGCACCTTGTTTATACCATATAAACCATTATAAAAGCACCACGATTGCTTGCTAAATTCACGTTTCCGACGATTGTTTTTTTCTCAACACTGAGAATTGGCCCATATTTATTTTACATAGAGAAATTTACTAATCAAATCAAAACGACAGAAGAAAATGATAGGTCACCGTACTCGTTTTCGAGAAAATGTCGATTTACCTCTTCGGCGAGGTCCAGTCGTAAAGAAAAAGCCGCCATTTTCTAATGCGCGCGCGCTAATCACGCGTAAAATTATGCGCAGTAGGGATGCGCAATGCAATACTGGGGAATGACCTTAAGGGCCCACTGACGGATTTTCGCGGGTTGCTAAGGAAGTGAAATGTCACTTCCGGTGACTGACGTCATCATATCGTGAGCTGACCAGAAAACCACTCGCCGACCTGGAAAATTTGACAACAATCTCTTAATTGTTTTAATTACAGTCGTTTTAAAACTTTAAAAAGAACAAAACTAAACCAAAAAAAAAAAAATTAAAATACAAAACATTACAAAAACATGGGTTGATTCATGTCGGGAAAGAAAGTAGGGAAGAGAAAGTTCAGCTGGAAATAGCGGAAGACAACAGAGATAATCAGCAAAGTTACGGTATCGCTTTCTTTGACCAACCTCGTTGTTTGAGTTCTAAAAACTCCTTGTCTAATTTATTTTCCCAGTATAAAATTTCACTTTGCTGAAGAAACACAAAAGACGTTAGTAGCTTTATAGCGTTGGCGAAAACTGTTGCAGCATCTCAGTACAAAAGATGGCGAAAAAAATATTTTTCAAGTTTTTGACACCGACTCGGACATGAAAGTGCACGCGCTCCACTATGCAAATTAGCTACTTGTACGCGTCAGCTTTTCCTTTCAAAATTAAAACTTCTGCAAACTTGACAAACAGGTAGAAAGAATAACAATAAATCGAAACCAGAAATTGGTTATGAGTAAGCATTGTGCATTGTTCTAAGAAACTCATAAATCAACTCGATACCAGAGAATAGAGCTTTCTTACAAAAACTTTATTCTTAAGTCAAAAGCTGATGCGTACAACTAGCACGCAAAGATCTTGCTCATTCACAGCGCGAAACAGATCAACCGCGCATGCTTAAAGGAACTGACTTCCGGTTGGGCGAAAAGGCTAAATTTCGGCGGATTTTAAATTGAATTAATATTTTCTTATGTGACATAGTTTACCCCAAAATACAGAATATAGCTAAGCATTGGTTTTTTCAAAACATTTTGTTTGAAAATGTTATGGGTATTTCAATATCGTTTCTCTCTTTAAAAAGAGCATTTTTCAAAATAAAAAGAAACCCATGCTTAGGAGGATGCAAAAATGAATACAAATTATCAAACCACTGATTAAATACCCAAATTATGTAACACGTAGAAAAATTTAGAGTTTTCTTTTATCGATCACGTGACCATGGGCGTGGCATAATGACGTCATAGTTAGGGCCACTGCTTCACAAAAGTTTGAAACTGACCAAAATAATA
>JAHPZR010031882.1:47500-72500 GCA_019787425.1 Platygyra sinensis | reverse complement strand
TTCCACAACCACCAGAAGAAGAAAAGGAACAGAGGAAGATACTGAACAAAGTGATGATGAAGAGAAAAACAAAAATGGCACTGAAGGTGCGAGCGAATTGGCAGGAGCAAGGATCACCGATTGTAAATGAAGTCGAGGAGATGGAAGCGAACGAAAATTAACACGTTGTAAAGAACTTAAACATGGTCGGCGTACTTAAGTATTTCTGAGTAAAATAGTGCAGAGCTCGGCTATGCAAGAACCTTGCATGCAAAAGATTTGTCGTCTTCGGAACAAAGGGTACTGATGTACAATTGTAAGGAAAAGTCTTTGTTAAGTTATGGAGCAGCTCTTTTTTAAAGGTCTCTCCTCATTTGTTCGTTCCTACACCAAAAGAAATAATGACACACTGTTCTTCCCCATGTAGAAAATCTGTATAGAAAATCATGTCCCCCATACGGAGCCCGCCTTTTGCAGCGGGTATTTCGGCGTGCCCTAGTTGTAAATGTCATGGTAATCTTAATTTCTGAGTAAATAACATGCATGAATCAGAAATTAATCTATGTACTTCTTTGGCAAGGATTTTCACAAAATTGTATTTTGTAGTTTTGTATTCTTTAAGTTCCACTTGTATCTCGCGTCAAAATGGCAAAATCTTTTAGATCCTACAGAACCCTTATCGTTGTCAGTCAATTATCAACTTCACTCTAGTTGGGCGCGAGCATTGCCAGTTTCTGTGCAGCCATTGTTTGGAACATTACGCAGGCTTTTCCTTACCTGGAGAGGAGCTTTACGTGACTATTTAACCAGTGGAGGATAGGGAAGATCTAGGAAGCAGTTTGTAGTTTTAGACTGTCTGCCGTAAAAACATCGGCACAGTCTTAGAAATGGCTTGAACTTGGTGTATTAGACGCAATTTTTAAACAGGAATATTCAGAGTATCACAATTTCCTGTTTCATTGTGTTGCCTGTCAAGAATAGTGAAGTGTGTTCGTGCTGGTGATTTAAAATAAAAGCGCAGTTTAGGAGATACCGATGGAGTGTTAGTCTTCAAACATGAACCACACAGCACTAGTATCAGTATTTTGACTTTTATAGGAATATATGTAATTTAAAAGAATTGTCTATGTTGAGGATATTTCTTCTCTTCTTAAATCTTTTGTTCACTATCAGTTCTCTGCTAAAAGGCCATGCCAGTAGATTGTTTCTTTTTCTCCCGGCCTACGACTCATGCAAGTTGATCGCCCGGCAATGCAAAGAAAACAAATGTCGAACAATGAGAGTCTGAATCAAAGCACCCCTCCCGCCAACCGCCACCCACCCTAGTCCTGGCCTAGTAGGAGAACAGGAAACAAAACACTTTCTTGCCCTTTCGTACCCGGAAATATACTGTGTGATTACTGTATGATTATCAAATCAAGGTAATCTTTTGACATAAAGGTTATCTAGTATGACATAAGATTTGAAAGTTTTGCCTCCATATTGAATTTAGTCGCTTACTGACATTGAAACGATTGGAAATAATCTGATCGCCAGGCTACGTTGAGCCGGGAGCATTTGGACCGCAATGGACCGTTGCGTTATTTTCATCCGTCACGCAATCGCGGTCACCACGAAGTCGAGGTTCTAAACTTCGAGCGATAAACTCAACCCGAAACTGAAAAAACTGAAAGAACAAGTTACAGTAAGAGCTGAAACACAATTTTATTTCCTTTACTTAAACAACGAGAGCAGGAAGCAAACATTTCTGTTTCACGATAACATAAGTCACAAGCGGGTTAAGTGTTACATTGAGTTGCCACACAAAATCGTTCTAACAGAAAAACCTTGAAACAGTTCATTAAAGTTCACACCAGCTCCAACGAAACTTTGCCGCAGATTATAGATTTGCCATTCTGATCGCTCAAACTCGCATCTAGCTTAAACGAACCGCTTGGAAAATCCTCCGAGATGAATATAGCGTACACAAGTTCTACCTGTACTCCGCTCTTGAGAGGGCAAGTCAACCCGTGTCCTTGGCAAGCATCAGAGCTCGGTACGGGTACAGCTACGGGCACAAGTCCGAAGAAAACCCAGACGTAAATCTTGGAGGTTGTGACATCTTCGTGCGGGGTGAAGTTGATTGTCACGGTCGTATTTCCTCCTCGTTTGAGGACACAGGGGTCTTCGTCGCAGGAGCTCACATCAATGGCGGTTATCTCTCCATTTTCTGGTGTGGTATCTGGCGCTGTGCACTTTCCGTAGCTGATTGACTTGGCGGAAACTGTTCCTACTGCAAGCAAGAATGCAGCCAAGAAGAGGGCAGCTTTCATTTTGCTTCTGGTTCGTATTACAGTCGAGTTCAAAATGAGAGGTGTGGTTTTGGTCAAAGTTCAGCACACTATACTTGTTATGTATTTCGTAGCCAGTAGTCACTCAACACTTAATGGATTTCGACTTTACATCAAAGGGTTGCAGCACACGTCTGAGAAACAATGCGAGATATCTTTCGGTATTAAAAGTGTGTCAGTAGTATTAATTTAGCATTACCTTATGTTGTATATGTAAGAGAGCATGATTTATTGCGTGACTAGCAGTCACGCTACGCTTGAGAGATAACCGTTTTAAAGGGTTTCAACGGAACTCGCAACAACAACAACATCGCTGAAACACGAAAATCTCTCGGAATATAAATTGTGCATCGGTAGTGTTAAAAAATTACCTCCCCGTGTCTGTCAAAGTGTAGGACTGTTCATGGCTATTTCAGACAGGTTTTTTGTGTGTTGAGATATTTCAGCTGTATTGTGTGACACTAAGTGATTTCCATTTCGTGATCTCAACAAAAGAATGGAATCAAGTTTTCTGTAGCATATCAATCATCGATAGGGTGTGTCGCGCGTCGCTACAAAAGGAACAGATCAACAAATGTATTTTTACTTGAGACTAGCTACTTAGGTCGATAAGTGATTCTGTACTGTAACCCGAAGAGCAATTAAAACGTGAAGTTTGCGAACACTGGCTTTCACTTCAAGGCATTCGCAAAACAGTGGCACCTCCGACGGGACCAGGCTGGTAACGTAACTAGAAATGGAGAAACTCAAAGAAGACTTGAAAGGTAAACGTAATCTTCTCTTGTTTACATTGGGTAAATCGGCGAGCGTCCTTGCATCGGGGAATGTACAAACGATCAAACGCCATCGGGAGGCGCTTAGTTCCATTGCTGACCAGATCGACGCTCTAAAACTGCAAGTAGTCGAAGAAATGTTTAAAACTAGTGATTCAGAAGAGACTATCGGGGTCTGGAGTGACGAAATTGAGAAAGAGATCGGCGGAGTTGACACTCGTGTAACTTACATTAATGAGCGCTTGGCTAACTTAAAATTACAAGAAGATACCAAAACACAAGAGAGCGAGAGCGAGCTCAAGGCGAAGGAACGCGAAGAGCAGCTTAGATTTGAACGAGCACAACTAGAACAGAAACTGGAGTACGAACGGAAAATCGAAGAAGCGAAGAAAAATTACGCAACCAAGTCGAGCGAAGCTAAAGCCAGCCCCGCCAGCGAGGGAGTGCGCACAAAATTACCCAAGCTCACTATCACAAAATTTAACGGTTCCCATACGGATTGGCTCCGCTTTTGGAACATTTACGAAGCAGAAATCGATAAATGCAGCGACATGGCGGCGGTAACTAAATTCGCTTATCTTAAAGATCTCCTAGAGCCGAAAGTAAGAGCGGGGATTGATGGCCTCCCATTCTCAAGCGAGGGGTACGAACGGGCAAAGAACATTCTTAGGAACAAGTATGGAAAAATGTCGGAGATAGTAAATGGATATGTCCAGAATATAATGGGGTTACCAGTGATCAGTGGCGCAAACCCAGCGAAAATCCATCAATTTTATGAAGCGCTCTCCTTCAATGTTCAAGCTCTCGAGACACTGGGCAAACTAAGAGAAGTTAACGGTTATGTTCGCATGTCAATCGACAAGCTACCAGGGATAAGAGGCGATTTGGTCCGAATGGACGAAAATTGGCAAGAATGGGATTTTCCGAAGTTTGTTTACGCCCTCCAAGGATGGACAGAAAGAAATCCTGTGACCATGAGATCAAGTGACAAGCCCTGGCGCGACTCAAATGCTTTCAACACTCAATTAGATGACGTGCGCCTTCGTGATCGTGGATGTGTTTATTGCGACAGCACTGATCACAAGCCACACGAATGCACCAAAGTTCCTGATTTAAACGAGAGAAAGAAGATTTTCATGAAAAAGCGCCTCTGCTTTAACTGTGCTGGTGATGATCACAGGGCGTCGGAATGCAGGAGCAAGAAAACGTGTTTGTTTTGCAAAAGAAGACACCACACCTCCATCTGTGACAGAGGAAACACAGACAACTCCATGACAGCTACGCAAATCGGGGATGGTCCTGTGGTGTACCCAGTGGTTGTTGTGGAGGTCGCAGGAATTAAATGTCGTGCACTTTTAGATTCCGGCGCAGGAAGTTCTTACGCCTCAGCCGCACTTCTTGATAGAATCAGAGCGAAACCGCATCATTCTGGGATGCGCAAGATTGAGATGATGCTGGGCGCGACCAGTCGAGTGATGGAAGTCTATCGCATCAAACTTAACTCAGTGAAAGGAAACTTTGAAATAGAAGCAGAAGTCACTAAAGTAGAGAAACCTTGCCTCATGCTGATAGACAACCCTCGGTACAAGAAGCTCGTAGAGAAACACCCTCACCTAAAGGGCGTGACAATGGATGACAACGATGAGAGACCCCGCCTACCCGTGCACCTCATCCTAGGAAACAGTGAGTGCCCTAGAATCAGTACTACTGAACCTCAGCGAGTAGGAGGAGAATGGGATCCTGTAGCGTATTACACTAAGTTGGGCTGGACCATCACTTCGCCGGGCAAAGAAATCGACACCACCAGTATGCTTCTCACACAAACGTCAAGAGTCGACTATGAAGACCTTTGCAAGCTAGATGTTCTGGGGTTGGCAGACTCGCCTTCAGGCGATCAGGGCGTGGTTTATGATGAGTTCAAGGAGCAACTGCGGAGAAGTGACGAAGGGTGGTACGAAACTGGCCTCCCGTGGAAAGGGAACCATACCCCTTTACCAAACAACAAGGAAGGAAGCCTACGCAGACTTGCAAGCCTGGTACGGAAACTCGAGAAGAATGGAACTATCGAAGATTACAATGCTGTGATACAGGAGCAGTTGACCGAGGGAATAGTTGAGCGCGCCCCGAACTCTGTCGAAGGACGGGAATTTTATATTCCACACAAGGGTGTTGTACGTGAAACCGCTGAAAGCACTAAACTAAGAATAGTGTACGACGCCTCGGCAAGGGCCTGGGACGGAGCGCCATCGCTTAACGAATGTCTGAACACTGGCCCACCTCTACAAAACCAACTATGGAGTGTACTAATCCGAGGCCGCTTCAATCCAGTTGCCATCACTGGAGATATCAAGAAAGCGTTCTTACAAGTCAGAATCCGATCAGAAGAAAGAGATGCCCTCAGGTTTCACTGGATAAACACTGAGACTAAGGAGATTGAGACACTCCGGTTCACAAGAGCGTTGTTCGGTCTGGGTCCCTCTCCTTTCCTATTGGGAGGGGTCATTGAACACCATCTAGACACGTGGACCCCTAAGAAGCCTGATGTGGTTAGCGAGATTAAGAAGAACCTGTACGTGGACGATCTTATCAGTGGTGGGACGACAGTATCCAAAGCAAGAGAGATGAAGCAGGCAGCAACAGAAATATTTGCTGACGCAGCCTTCGAGCTTCACAAATGGCATTCAAGCGTTCCTGAGCTAGAATCAGCCGAAACCGACCTGAATGCAGACCAGACGTTCGCTAAACAGCAACTGGGCGGCTCGAAAGGGGGAGAGAGCTCGATGCTTGGATTAAAGTGGAACAAGCTGAGTGATATCCTGAGCGTCACTGTCCCAACTGAGAAAGCCGAGAACACTAAGAGGGGAATATTGGCTAAAGTGGCGAGGATTTACGACCCTCTGGGAGTGGCGTCTCCCCTCACACTATGTGGAAAGCTACTATACCGTGATGCCTGCAACCTTAGAATCGGTTGGGATGAACAATTGCCTTCTGACCTAGCCGACAAGTGGGCCAAATGGGAGTCAAGAGCACCGGAGAGAATCACATTCAAGAGAGCCCTTGTACAGTATCAAGAACCAATCAGCAGCATATCATTACATGTCTTTGGAGATGCAAGTGGTGTGGGCGTGGCCGCAGCAGCGTACACTGTCGTGTCGCAACCTTCAGGTGTCACACAAGGCATCGTAGCAGCTAAAGCTCGATTAGCAAAACAAGGCCTCACTATACCACGCCTGGAGCTGGTCGCCTGTCACATGGCAACTAATTTGGCCAACAACGTCAAAGAAGCTCTGGAAGGATATCCCGTTGTCCAAGTTTACTGTTGGTCAGACAGCACAGTTGCTCTACATTGGATAAGGGGAGAAGGTGACTACAAGCAGTTCGTGCACAACCGTGTGCGCAAGATCCAAGACAAGAATTGGATAACCTGGAGACATGTACCTACCAAGGAGAATCCAGCAGACCTGGGGAGTCGTGGAGGACCTGTAGCACAAGACGATGACCTTTGGTGGCGTGGTCCAAAATGGCTCTCAGACCCAAGTGCTTGGCCAGTCGACATTACCACTACCGCCACTGCTGAAACACTGGCTGAAGCGAAACCAGTACGAGAGATATTCAAGCTAGCTAGCGAGCAAGAGGTGGAAGGAATTGATGCAGTCCTTAACAAGTATGGCCTCTGGCGTGTGTTGCGCATTGGCGGATGGATGGCGAGATTTATCCATAACGCAAAGCATCCAGGTAGTGAAAGGAGAACAGGGCCACTAACAACCGAAGAGTTAACCAAACAACGAAGATTCTTGGAGAAGAGAGCGCAGCGGGAAGGCATGAATTCGAGGAGTTACGAAAACGACCGCTTGCAGCTAAACTTACAGCTAAATGACCAGCAACTCCTCGAATGCAGAGGAAGAATACAGGGCGTCTACCCAGTGTACCTCCCAGATACAGCAGTCTACACTGAGAAGTTTGTGGAAGAAGCGCACGAAGCCACTCTACACGGCGGAACGCAGTTGACAATGACGAAAGTACGTGAACGACACTGGGTCCCGCGCCTAAGGAGACTAGTGAAGAAAATAGTGAAGAAGTGCCCAAGATGCAAGCGATTTCAGGCCACAGCCCTTACTGTACCACCTCCTGGGCTGCTACCGCGAGATAGAACAGAAGGATCCACTCCGTTTGAAGTCGTGGGCGTCGACTACGCGGGTCCAATTAAGTACAAAGCCACCGAAAGACGTGAAGGGAAAGCCTACCTCATCCTCTACGCGTGTAGTTTGACCAGAGCATTATACCTCGATCTAGCGAGAACTTTGGAGAGCAGCGAATTCCTTTTGAGCCTGAAGGGATTCATCGCACGGCGTGGCAGGCCAAACACCATCTATTCAGACAACGGCAGTACCTTCATTGGAGCCGCAGCATGGATCAAGCAAGTTCAGAAAGATGAGAAGCTCAATGATTACTTTGCACGTCACCAAATCACCTGGAAGTTCAACCTTAGCCGAGCTCCCTGGTGGGGAGGCCAGTTCGAGCGTTTGATCGGGGTGGTCAAAACAGCTATGAGGAAAACCATCGGCAACGCCTGTCTCACCTTCGATGAGCTGAGAGAAGTCCTTCTGGATGTTGAAATAGCCCTGAATGGCCGGCCTCTGTCCTATGTTGAAGATGACGCACAATTACCAGTCTTGACACCGTATTCAATGCTGTTCAGCCAACCAAACATCCTACCAGAGAGAGAGGCGTACCATGAAGAGATCCCACACCTCAAACGAAGAGCAAAGTACCTGAAAAAGTGTAAGGACGCTATGTGGAACCGCTGGACGAAAGAGTACCTTCGTGGGCTGCGAGAACGTCACACCGTTGCTCAGAAAGACTCTCCTTGTGGAGTTCAGAAGGGAGATGTGTGCCTTATCAAAGACGACAACAAAGATAGAAATAAGTGGAAACTTGGAATAGTGGAGGAGCTAATTGTGGGGCGTGACGGCGTCGTGAGAGCTGTAAAGCTTCGAGCAGGAAAGAGCTATCTGGAGAGAGCAGTGCAGCAGTTATATCCATTGGAGTTATCCTGTGACAAGTCAACAGAGGCAGAAAACCCTCCACTGAATCCTGAAGCGCCAGCCTTTAGACCGAGGCGAGATGCCGCAGTTGCAGCTAGACTGCGAGTCCAAGAGATTGCTGAACGTGACCAAGACGACTAGGGAACATTGATTCACGATTTGAACATTGATTTCAGAATATAAGGTTTTGACGTAAGAAATTTAAGAACTTTACTCGAACTGTATTTGCTTCCGTGACGGAAACAAATAGGGGAGTGTGTTGAGATATTTCAGCTGTATTGTGTGACACTAAGTGATTTCCATTTCGTGATCTCAACAAAAGAATAGAATCAAGTTTTCTGTAGCATATCAATCATCGATAGGGTGTGTCGCGCGTCGCTACAAAAGGAACAGATCAACAAATGTATTTTTACTTGAGACTAGCTACTTAGGTCGATAAGTGATTCTGTACTGTAACCCGAAGAGTAATTAAAACGTGAAGTTTGCGAACACTGGCTTTCACTTCAAGGCATTCGCAAAAGTGTTTATTCACGTGATTCACTGCGTGGCCAGCCTCCTGAAGAAATTGTTTGGGCTTGTCACGTAATCTTCCTCCCCCACGAACGTCCGCTAAAGCCAAGGGAAAATTCCTTGCCTTTTGTTTGCTCGCTCCCCGATCGAGGCTACGGACTTTGTCCCAAAGATATCGACTGGAGATCACTTGAAAATTACTTTAGAGCCAACCGGCGACGGCTTACTGTGTAATAAAAAGCTAATAATAAACTGAACCGCGAACGTAAAAGTTTGTCCGCGTTTGTAAATTTACGAGCACTTCATCCTTTTCACGGCGAAATTAACTATGGTTTCTCGAAGGGGATTTAAACAGATTATCGTAACTGTCCCCGGGGGGGTAATCCCACGAATTTTGGATAGGGGTGTGCCGCGAAGGTTCTTAAACCCTGACCCTATTTAAGGACTAAGAAAGCGAAAATTGATACCCTTTTTAAGGCCCAAACACGGAAAATGACACCCTAATTCAAGGCAATTAAACCTCTGTTCTTCTGTTGCAAAAGCACTTTGTTGACACTTAAAAGGATACATCAAGTTTAAAAAGAAAAAAAACATTCGTATAGCGGGCGTTTTCGCACTCCAGTATTAGATAATACAATTTAGCTACCCTATCTAAGGACCACACCAGGAACTCAGTTACAAAAGGATCAAAAAAGATACCCTATTTAAGGGAGTACCCCCCCCCCCGGGTAACTGTCACCCTACAAGCAGAGTTTCTTTTTTCCCTTTGCTTTATCTTTTATTATATTACCGTTAGAAAAGGCTCTGCTTGCAGTGCGTAATTGTCTCCCACTCTCGATGAAAGAGCACGCCAGTTGTTTGGCGTTTTGCGATCATTTCTCAAGTTCTTAGCAGACTTTCCGGAGGCATCCGGCATTTTGAGTCAGGATTTGATAGAAACTGAACAAGCCCAGCAAACGAAAGTATTTTAGTCGAAGGATTTAATGGCCACATAATCGTGGAAATGTTATGCTGATGTCGGTTGAACTTCTAGATCTCTGGGTCTGAAGTTTGCAGCCGTGATTGAGACGCAAACAAACAAATGGCAGACGTTCGTGGGGAGAAAGATTGCGTGGCGAGTCCAAAGAATGTCACTTAGGAGGTTACTGCGTGCGCGCTTTCTGCATGAAGTTTTCAGATCCTTTCAGGTGCGCCGCTAAAAGACGTTATGTTTTGCTTGTATAATAATGAAACTCCTCATCAAAATCAAGAGATTTTTTTGTGTATCCGTATGATACTGGAGCAGAGATTAACGAATGCAGGAACAAATTTATGACATACTATATAAAAGGGCGGTGGCCATGGAAAAAGTACTGACCATCGGAGAAGTGATACAACTTTATCAAAGGCCGCGCATCCAAACGAAATAGCTACCACCCCCTCTACGCCAAGTTTTTGCTCTCGCCCCTTTTTTCCCGCGACCAGCAGGCGAGAAAATCTTCGCTTGTACGGGATTATCCGAAGTCTTCCGAAAGTTTCCGAACATTGTCAGAGATCATTCAAAGAGTAGAAAACAATGTAGGCTGATACTACGTAGAAAGCTTAACGGGACAACAATTGCAACCGTGGACAGCTGTTTGGACCTTGCTGGTTCTCGTCAGCACAATGTGGCAAGTAATGAAGTAATCAGCTGATCGATTGATCACCAATACCCACTTAATGCAGATGGTGATAACCTCCGGATGAAACGCAAATCCAAATCTTTGCTGATTGGCCAATGTCACATGCAAAACGCGTGACAAAAGACAACAGGAAAAATCCAGATTACTATGTCGCTGCCGCGATAATGGAACTGCGAAAAGACAAAAACTGTCGCGGCAGCATTTTCGTTTGCGGTCCTTTTTTTTTTTTGCATCATTGTGTTTTATAGACATTCAAAGTGTGAATGAAACCGAAAAGTCAGAATCTTTCGAAAGTATCATAAGATTATGATCACCCTAGATCTTACGAAGATTATCAAGTTTACCAGCCGATATTTGAGGCTAAAATCGGGGGTAAACGTGAAAGGCTGTTTTGACGTCGCTTAGCACGGCCTTTCTGCCAGTATCTCGGTCACGTTTCAAGCAAAGCTAAACTCTATGCTTGCCCAATACCATATGAGCTTGTTGTTGGCTCTAGCCTTGCTCCGAGATTTTCTCTTCAGAGGTTATCCTCCTTGTTAAAACCATAGTTAGTAACTATGTTAAAACTTAACATTTCCAAGTCCAACTCCACTGGGATTGAGGTAGACTACGAGTAGTCCCTCTTTTGCTTAGTCCGTCGAGCGAGACGCGAAAGAAACCTGCAAGAGAAAAAAACCGCGCGAGGAGCACGCGAGAGGGACCCTCTTTCGCGTGCTTCTCATGCCCCGAATCTCGCGCGCCGGCGGTCATTTTCTTTCGCGTCTCGCTGAACGGACTAAGCAAAAAGGGGGACAACTCGAAATCTAGGATTGAAGAACCTGTAAAATCCAGCTAACACTGAAGTGGCTTCCTCTGTAAAGTGTAATTTATTGGTTAATGTCCCTGTTCCGTGGGAGTTCGCTTTTGTGTTATTCAGTATTGCCCATTCATGTTATAGCACCCATATAAATGAATAAAGAAAGCCACACAACGTTTGGCGTAATGTGGGGGGACACAACCTTGCGGTTGGTATGGGAAGCGACTTTGATTTGCGTGACCTTTTAAAGCCTCACTTATCACCAGCACTACCGCACTGGAAACGGACAAGAGTATCGGCAGGTCAACTTGATCACAATATAACAACAGTAAGAACGCTGACCTTTCAAGCCTCACTTATCACCAGCACTACCCCGCACTGGAAACAGACAAGAGTATTGGCAGGTCAAATGTGAATGCGTGACCTTGAAAGCCTCACTTATCTCCCCGGCGCTGGGAATGACAAGAATGCAAAGAATATAGACTGTCCCCTTGATTGCCGGATTCGGATAACACTAGAGGCCAAAACAATGCCACGAAAGGTACGTATGACGCTTTTCTAATGCTATAACTAGAGTTTGTAATGATGTACCACCTTCTTTGCAATTCACTCACAACAGAAATCTAGGGCCCACCATGCTCTTGATTACCAGCGGTTGGCTCAGTTGATAGCAGAAAATGGGCCTCCAAATGAAACTCCAAATGAAACTCGAATGGTTCATACTGGGAAAAAATAGCCACCGAATATCTGAAAGGTCCACCAGAGCGGAGCATGATAAAAGCAATTTATAACCTCTGGCGGTCAAACTATTTTGTTAAGTTGGTGACCGAAATGTTGCAATCAAAGGTAAGATACGAAAATATTTATAAGGATCACGGAGGTCTTTTCTTAACCTCCATGAACTCTCGATAATGATCTCTTAATTGATCTATTGTAACTAGTGACAAGGTCGGCAGAGAGGAGGGATGTGGAATTTTGGAGTTGTTTTTAAAAAATAAAGTGCGGGAAACATAGCACGCGTGGCAGGCCGTAGAAGGCGAGTCAAAATGATCGAGGCAGGGAGGAGGGATGCTCCGCGCTTCGTGCGCTCGTCTTTCCCTTTTCCCACCCCTTCGGACCACTGGCACGCGGACTACGAAAAATAAAACATTCAGGAGGATGCAAATAAGCTAAATCAGCCAAATGTAAGTCCGCACAAGAACTGATTTACACAGTATCTTAAAATATTTATATGATTAAAAATCTGAAATATATCCACCTATATGCATGTAACTTTTCAGAGCAATAACAAAGACGACAAAGATGAACAAAGTTGGGGAGCGGACAAGGATGAAAAGGGCAAGGATCCGGTCAGTTTATTTCGTAATATTGGTACATGCTTTGCTTTTTTGTGAGTACGCCGTTTACTGTTTAAATTCTACTGAATTGTTACTACTGGGTGTTCGACGTTCTACCTGTTACTTTTTTCCCGCTTTCTTAGAAGGCCAAGATGAATTGTGTAGAACCTGTCAAAAAGCCAAAAATTTGGTCACCAAAAATCATATCTCCAAGATATTGTTTTAAAAGAACGGAAAAGGTAATTTAATCTTACATGCTACTAAATTCAACGGCAAGAGAGGAATCTGTATGTTTATTAGGAGTAGATATTCTCCTTCTACAAAATCACTTATGGCAAACTTTATTTCTTAAGGTCAAAGTTCGTTCTTCAAATTGGGAACTGAAACCTCGCTTTTCCCGGCCATCCACACTAGCGGTAGGCTTATTTCATATGTTTCTTTCTTGTTTTGTAACTGTCTTTGAATGTGACATTTACTTGAAATAATCAACCTATCCCGAGTAGTCGCAACTTGTCTAGAGAAACGCACGCATCGAAAATATTAACTTCTGGACACCTAAAATGCTTAATTGTTTCCACACAAGATCTCTATATTTCGTAGATCTTGGCGCAACTGTACAAGTTTCACACCTTTTTGCTGGCATTCCATAATGTTTTTGCACTTGCAAACACATCTCTATAGACATATCAATCACCATGGAAGTCTGAAAATCGATGACGCTCTAAGTTCAATATCAGGTATCATCTTTCTCCAATAGTTGTCATTATTATCTTTTAGGACGAGGTTCTATTCTGTGTTTGCCGAAAGCCAGAAGACAACAGGTAGCAGTTAATAACGTTACGACATGAAATGATCATTTTTCGTGCCTTTCATGCCTTATTGTTGCTGTAAATGAACTTCTGTTATCTGCAGGACATACGTTGGATGTGATCTCTGTTTTGATTGGTTCCACCCAGAATGCTTGGGCATGAGCGACGAGGACATCTCAGCTATGCTCCGTTCGAAGACTTTTCTCTGTCCGTCCTGTACTAAATTCGGCGATATCGAAACTTTGGAGAATACCGAAGAAGACGAAACAACGGCGGTAAGAAGCGGTTTTTAAAACGAATTTTTTAATGCATTGCGTATTTTTCCTCGTAGTTTATGTACATGGCCTACTTGAAGATACAGCAAAATTGTATTAAGATTTTTCTCGTATCCGACATTTCAGCTTCCCATTGCCCGCAGCGACGGCGAAACTGGAAATGTTCAGGTAAGAGGGAAGCCCCGCCGTCACCCAGTTTCTCTTGTTAGTCCAATACACATTTTCCGTTATGATTAACATCATCATCATCATCATCATCATCATCATCATCATCATCATCATCATCATCATCATCATCACTTGTTTCGTTTTTCTTTGATTTCACACTCAATATTGTTTCTTACAGTTACAACAAGAAACATCACGTCTCGTTGTACGTTCTGATGTACCATCCCCTTCCGGAGATTTCTGAGCAGAACTGCCACCGGGTGCCTGGTACTGTCTGTCACTAGCTGACATAGCGAGGTTGACGCCTGTTGCGAGGGAAGAAGGAAGGAGGGCAATGCCAGCTGACTGGGGTGATGTTGTCTTGTAATACGTCAAAAAGACCAATCCATCTTGCGTGTTTAGCTGTGACCAAAACCGCGTTAAAAAAGTGAATTCCAGGAAAAAGAACACGCCATTTTTTCGTGGAACTCTGAAATGTACCTTTCCCGGTTGTTTCCTGTCCATTAAATAACAATAATAATTATAAAAATACACCGCTAGGACCGCTGATCAATAGAAGTTAGGCGTATGCTATAGAAAGCCCGTTGAGATGGGTTAAGAAGCCATTGAGATGGACTAAGAAGGTAAGCTTTAAATGATACCAGGTTAGTGTTAATTGAAAAGTCGAGTGACAAGGTATTTCACTTCCGGAAAAGGCAATATAAGGGTTTATCTTTTTTAAACACCATATTCAAGGGAAATTTTTCGACAGTAATCGCATTAAGATGGGTGTAGAAGGCACCGAAGTAGACTAAGAAGAAGGTAGGCATTAAAATGATGCCAAGTTGATATGAATAGAGTTACGTGACCAGTTATTCACTTCCCGAAAAGTGCGTTTGTTATTGAAAAAACGATGTCCAAAGGAAATTTCTCGATAGTAATTTGCGTTGAAATGAGTGTAGAAGCCATTGAGATGGACTAAGAAGACAATGAGCTTCAAATAATATCAGGTTGGTGTCAATTGAAAAGTCACGTGACGAGTTGTTAATTTCCAGTTTCTTCCGGAAAAGCTAGTTTAAGTGTGTATTTTATTCAAACACCATGTTTAAAGGGGGATTTTCGATAGTAATTGCGATGGGTGTAGAAGCCATTGAGATGGACCAAAAAGACGGTAAGTTTTGAAATGCTTCCAAGTTGATGTAAATTGAAAAGTCATGTGACCAGATATTTACTTCCGTAAACGCCGATATATGTGCGTTTGATTGAAATTAACAAAACATGTTCAAGGGTCATTTTTCAATAGCAATTGCGTTGAGATGGGTGTAAAAGCCATTGAGATGGACTAAGAAGACAGTAAGCTTAAAAATAATATCAAGTTGATGTCAATTAAAAGGTCACGTGACTAGTTCTTCCGGAAAAGGCAATGTAAGTGTGTATGTTATTTAAATGTCATGTTTAAGAGAGATTTTTCGATGGTAATTACGTTGAGATGGGTGAAGAAGCCATTGAGATGGAGTGAGAAGACGGTAAGCTTCAAAATAATATCAAGTTGGTTTCAATTGAAAGTTCACGTGACGAATTGTTCACTTCCGGAAAGGGCAATGTAAGTGTGTATGCTATTTAAGCGCCATTTTTAAGGGAAAGTTTTCGATGGTAATTGCGTTGAGATGGGTGTAGAAGCCATTGAGATGGACTAAGAAGACGGTAGGTTTAAAATGATACCAAGTTGATGTGAATTGAAAAGTCACGTGATCAGTTATTCACTTCCGGAAAAACCGATATATGAGCGTTTGAAAAAAAAACGATGTTCAAGGGTCATTTTTCGATAGTAATTGCGTTGAGATCAATGTAAAAGCCATTGAGATGGACTAAGAAGACGGTAAGCTTCAAAATCATTTCAGGTTGGTGTCAATTAAAAAGGTCACATGAGGAGGTATTCACCTACGGAAAAGCCATTATTGGTGTGTATATTATTTAAACACGATGTTCAAGGAAAAATTTTTGATAGTAATTGCGTTGAGATGGGTGTAGAAGCCATTCTAGATGGACTAAATAGACGGTAAGCTTTAATATGATATCACGTTGCTGTGTCAATTGAACAGTCACGTGAAAAGTTATCCACTTCCGGAAAAGCCACTACAAGTGTGTCTGTTAGTTAAACAGCGATTTTCAAGGGTCATTTTGTGATAGTAATTGCGTTGAGATGGGTGTAGAAGCCATTGCGATGGACTAAGACGACAGTAAGCTTCAAAATAATATGAGGTTGGTGTCAATTGAAAAGTCACGTGACGAGTTATTCACTTCCGGAAAAGCTAATATAAGTGTGTATGTTATTTAAAGACGATGTTCAATAGAAAGTTTTCGATAGTAATTGCATTGAGATGGGTGTAAAAGCCGTTGAGATGAACTAAGAAGACGGTAAGCTTTAATATGATATCAAGTTGGTGTCAATTGAAAAGTCACCTGAAAAGTTATTCGCTTCCGGAAAAGCCAATATAAGTATGTCTGTTATTTAAACACGATGTTCAAGAGAAAGTTTTCGATAGTAATTGCGTTGAGATGGGTGTAAAAGCCGTCGAGATGGACTAAGAAGTCGGTAAGCTTGGAAATAATATGAAGTTGGTGCCAATTGAAAAGTCACGTGAGAAGTTATTCACTTTCGAACAGAGCATATAAACAGGATCGTCTTTACAAATTCAAGAGTGTCCTGTGAAAATGATATGGCTTTCAATGCAGCTAGAATATGTTGTTGAACAATTGGTAAGTATATTCAACTGATTTTATCCTGTAAATTCCACTGCTGAATTTTTATTCGAATTGGCAGATGTCGAATTGGCAGTGAATTGGCAGACAACTTCAGCTTGGTAAGCCAGCACCGGATCGGACAAGACTATTGGCAGGTGCACAAATGAAAGGGGCAAAACGCTGCCCAAAGCTTGGGGGAAGTCGCTACCCAAAGACTTAACCGCCAACCCCAAAGGAGGTGACCCCCAGGTTTATTAATAAACAAGTTATCCTCCACACAGGGAGGGAGGTTGGGAATTTACTTTACTTTGAACCAAGCTTACTGAGTAAAGCACGCCACCGAAGGAAAGTGCTTTTACAATGAGTAATGGTGCTTTTATAGCTAGACATAACTATGGGTGTAACCAATAGAAAGCTGCCATGATACAGATCATATTGTGATAAGACTAGACGATCTTTCGCAACACTTGACACAATAAAGCATTCAAGGATCTCCCTCGATCTCTGCGGGTGCCAAACTTAATATGGCCACGTTCTAACATAGTTAAATACAATAACTAACTGTTTGCGAGGTTTGCACGTCACGCTCCATTAACTGCGTTTTACTGCTTGCGCCGTAAAACTTTCTTAAATGACACTTCCTCTAGTCACCCACGCCGACGGTCTTTGGGCTCGCCACGACGGGAGGAACGCGTGACACGCCAAAGAACCTCTGCGTGGGAGACTACACCTCCTCTGAAGGGAATGCTAAGCACTAGTCAGGCACTAGACCATTTGCACTATAGTCAGGCACTGGACCATTTCTGAGTATGCCTTTTGCCTTTGCACAAAGACTCGTGTTCAAACAGAAGCAAAAGGCGGGCAACTCGACATTGACTCGCCGTAGAATTTGATTGTTATGCAAATAAACAAGATAATCACGAAAAGGCTATGGTCCGAGTTTAGGCAAGAATGAAAAAAACAAACCTTCATCTAAGTGTAAAATGTATTTAGCACCTTTATGCTAATTATAGGGACACTGTAAAAAAGAAATGAGCAAATAGTGCAGATGGAACATAAGAATCTCAACAGGTGGGAGGTTATTTTTTGTATGCTGAGCAGAAAACAAACAGATTAAGATCAGATGAGATTTGATTTCTTGCACAATGTAAACGTCACCTGAGTATTATGTAATAACAGAATGTTATAAATTTAACGTAGTGTCTTCCTTTTATTTACATTATTGTGTGACGCAATTATGTTTCTATTTTTTTCCTTTTTCTCTTTTAATGTTTTATTATGGTAATCACTCTATCAGTTTCATAATCCGACAGTGCGTTATTTTTTCAAAAACAATGATGCAAAGGACCACAAACAAAAATGTTGCCCGTTTACGTAGGATCTATAAAAGATCTGATCGGCCAAAAATTGAACTAGAAAACAATGATGCAAGGCTGGTCCTACATAGAAAGTTTATCGGGGAACCGACATGATTCTTGAAGACGAGTTAGACCCACATGTACAGCCATTTTGAAATGCATGTCAAATGCCAGATAAACATTGAAGAAATTTACCGGTAAATTTCTCAGTTAAACTCGGTGAGTTTTCTATTTCTGACAATCCTGTTTACTTTTGTTCGAACAAGCAAAGCCTTGATTTTGGACTCACGCTCTCGTCTTTTAATTTAATTGTGTCGTTTGTGTTACATTGTGGTGAATCATAATTATTTTCATGACTTAAAATAAAAACAGCAAAGAACATAGAAATAATGGTGAATATTTATTATTTTCATTAACTCACCTTGCTTGTAATTACATCAATACTAAAGTACACAGTAAAAAATCCAAGTGATGTAAACCGCTACAAAATTAATAAAAATGAACCCCAACCAAGCATTTGCTGAACTTTGTTTTGAAAATTAATGTAATATGATAAAGAAAGCAATACGAACTTCGTTTCAGTTTCAACAAAAAACGAAAGAGCCGACTACTGAAATCTCACGACTGGCTCACGGGCAGATCATAACACATTAGCGTCATTAGACGTAATTTAAAACTATTATTATGATAAACCATAAAACCTATAACAGAAAAATAACGATATACTGTAATTGCACATTTCATCACAGTCGCTCTTTTTGCAGTGTGTCTAACTAAATCAGTGCGGTTCCAGAAGCATCAGCGCTGGTCGTCTTCTCTTTTGGCTGCTCGTTTCTATCTCTGGTGATGGTGATGTCTTGGGAACTCTTACTGGAGGACTTGGCTTGATCACGTGACGAGGCTTTTATCGTCAGCAGGCCTTCTTTTGACATGGATGACGTCACCGATCCGGGATCCACGTCATCGGGCAGCAAAATACAACGACTGTACAAGCGACCTGACTGATGATGTATTCCAGTGGCGGTCAGCATATTTCCGTGGAGTTGGAGCTTGATTCCGTCTGGTTTGAAACCTCTGAAATCCAACGTTGCCTCAACTTCACCGTCGTTACTTTTATCTTCCTCGTGTTTCAGTGTGCTACCGATTATGACAACGCTGTGATCTGGGTTTAAAAGAAGCGCCACAGTAGACGGGTCGACACCTGGAGGTAGTTTGAAGACTCTTGTGAACTCGCATTTATCAAATCCGTTTTCTTGTTCGCATTGGTACTGGCCATGTAAGATAATCTTTTCGCTATCTACCTCAAGCGAGAGATCTTCAGGTTGGTAACATTGCCCTAGCAGCACACAACCGATCTTTACCACTCCCTGAGGAGGCTTTTTCATGGCTCGTTGGTAGTTTCCTTTTTGTTGTTGGTAAGCGCTAGCTACAACAGTTTCTCTCCATGATTCAGAGAAAACGCCAAAGCCTCTAGGAACTCGGTTGAAGTGACTGAAATAAGAATAATGGAATTAACTAAAACGCTAAAGACAGAGTAATATATTTATATATTCCTCGGAAATATAACATTTTCTTAAAGCATTTACGTCTGGTAGAAGATTACAAAGTGTAACCTATTTTGAAGTATTTATACATTTTTAATATTAATTTTAAATTTGGGGATTAAGCACTGTTGAATTGTGTCTGGAACTTTTACGCTGTCCAGCAAAGCTTTATTAATTCTTCTTTCAAAATGTCTGCAGTTGCAATCACAAACAGCATGGACAGGCGCAAACGATGAGTGCTAAAATCGTCCTTTGCAATCAATAGAAATGTTTCACAAAGGGCTCAAATCTTCCGAAAATGATTTTAACGTTTACCTGTATGGATCGAAGTTTGGAAATCGGTTAACGAGAGGCATGCTGTCTTGAACTTCTTCTCTTTGTAATTGTCCTTTCCTCTTCTTTTATCTTGCTTGTAACGTCTTGAAAGCTTTATAAACTGATGATCGGTCAACTGAAAACCTCCTTATATACCCGATGATTCTCTTCTAAAACGATCAAATGATACTAAAATTAAACACTTAGTCAATGCTTCGTAAGAATGACAAAAAAGAGTTATCCTGACACAATGCTGACTGGACAAAAACGACGTTTTCATTTTCATATTTTTCGCAACTCGAGCAATTTTCTGAAATATGTACTTTATTAAAGCAGCGTATAGTAGTTGAGTCCTTTTTTTTTTTTTTTTTTCTTTTTCATTTTTTTCGAATATGGAGCCAGAAGGCAATTTCATTAGAGCATTTATTGTTACGGGTATTTTTTAATTAATGGCTGTCTATTTCGGCCCATCTCCGGGACCCATTCGCGGCAAACGTTTGCACGAAATGTAACGACCTGTTTTTATGTGACGTCGTCATTTTCCAGAAAAAAGAAATTTACCAATCCTTCTGAAGTTTTAGTTTTAACAGATGTAAGACCCTCTAATAACTTAACGTTTCGCAACGCTTCAGCCCGACAGGGTTCCTCATTAAGTAATAGAGCACGTCTGAATTTCCAAGTTTATGTGTTGCTGGACATTAAAACGGTAAGCGGATAAGGCTCCTGAGCAGGTGAAAATATTGCTTAGGCTTTTGCTAACTACATAGGTCTTGCTCTAGGAGAAGTATTAATTGCAATGTATCGGAGCTATAGAGCAATTACTTTTCGTTTCAATGGCAAATCTCAATGAGAGATGTTTCTTTTACTTTACAGCCGCCATGTTTTGTCCCGAAGGACACAAAACATGGCTGTTTCATAAATTTGAGTGAAACACTTTTTTGAATAACGCGCGAATGAATAGCCGCACAGACCTAAATCTAGGCGAGGTGTTTATATGTTGATCATCCTTCATATTCCGGCTTCTTGACATATTTTATTGGATGATTACGATTTTTTATTTTTGATGGCGTGACACTGAAACCAGCCATATGTGTTTCTCATGTCGCCGATTTGTTATCATTAAACGGAAACTGTCATCTGAACAAAAATGTAGCAAGATTTATGCTTGACAGAATGTTTTTGTTTTGTTTTCCTTTTCTTCTTTTCTTTTCTTCTTCTGTGCAATGAATTTAAAAAAGTAACGGCCAAAACTGATTTATCAGTCATCCATCTTAGCGGTCCGTATTGAAAAATTAAAACCACCAAAAGAACTAATTAGAATTCTCGTTTTCCTAATAAAAGAATCAAACCGGCAATAAATCACTGGTAAACTGTCACTATAGTCCGTTAAATGGAAGAAAGACAGAACTCCCTGGTAAAATCTTATAAATTCAATGGGATAGAACAAAAACTGAACCATTGAGTTGGCAACTTCACAATAAATAGTTTTTGAATACTGAATATTCTTGTGTTGCTTGTAACTTCCTTGAAAACTTTAGAAACTGATGATCCGTCAACTGAAAACTTCTTTATATACCCGACGATCCTCTCCTAAAACGATCGAAATTGGTGAAATTATTCACAAGATTAATGCTTCGTCAGAAAGCATGTTGATAGTGAGAGTGGCGAAAACTATTTCATTTTCATTTTTCCCGCAAACAGGATAAGAATAAACAACCGGATAGCTTGTTGCTGAAACGAAACTGCTTGGTGACAAGAAAAACGATTTAATTCCGAGCTACCTGTCCTACCTGGGCGGGAGAGATAGGCCATTTCTGAGTTCCCTTGTTCCTCTGTTTCAAAACGAGTCTAAGTGCGAGACCATTCATATGAAAATGATTTTTATTTGCATGAAAATGAAACTGCATATGTAGAACTCATTTTCATATGAAAGGTTTCGCACTTAGACTCGTTTTGAAACAGAGGAACAAGAGAACTCGGAAATGGCATATTTAGGTGAAACCAAAAAAGTTATCGTGACCGCCATTGACTCAATAAACACAGTGGTAGTTTTTGTAAGCATGGTAAGGTTTTTTTAGTCCGCTAGGTCCTCCCACGAAAAAAATAACACGCAAGCGCAAAAATGAAACTCTTCCAGTATTGTAAGATCTCCTACTTCCCAAAGATACCGAACTAAATACTTAAAACAAGTTTATATAGAAAGTAACAAAAAAAAATACAGTAACTTAAGACTAGATCACGGGCTTCTGGTTATGGCTTATGTGATTTAAATGGAACCTAATTAAGACAATTGTAGAAAAACTGATAATATACAGACCTATCAAAGTAGGACTTTCCACAAGTTGCTCGAAATTTCTAAAAACGTTTTACTAATTTCTCAAAAAGTTACTTAAAAGGTGCTCAAAAGTTGCTTAGCTGGTCTGATGCTAAATAAGGTGGCTGAACACAGTTTTTGATACCTCTGTTTCGTTTACCTTTGCTTCTAAAACCCTTGATCCTTTGCTCGCCAAAAATGGCAGCAAGCAAGTTAACAACACAAACTTCAACTTTTTAATAATTAAACTGTCGCATGTACCGTTGCCATGGCAACATGATTAATTATAAACAGGCGTTTAAAATAGGTTTTGTTTATTTGCAGTAAATCTAGTGATTAGATTTTCTTTATAATTTGCATGCAACAAGCTTGTAACGATACTCACATGTTAGCGCTATTTTAATAATAATTTAACAAACAGATCTTTAATTATCCCTCGTTGAAGGTTCACTGGCATATCTTCTCAAGTAAATTAAGGCATGGGCCTTAGCTGGACCCAAATTATTGCACAAGAAAGTAAGGGGGTGGTCTAACTTTTGAAGGTTTAGTAATAACAATCTAAGACTTTCGCAGACTACTAACGTCACAAAAGTTTTTATATTGATGTGGATTATGTATGCAAATGAGGTCACGTGACGTGTTACGGCCACAAAACTCAAACTAAAAAACGGCAACAGTTTATGCTAAAATTTATTTCGCTTCGCTACTGTTAGATTAGTCAAAATGGTTAAAGAAGTCGAACTGTGCTTGGCCTTTGTTAAATATGTCTTTAGTTTTGGAAATATACGGCATTTTGTACTAGTGCCCAGTCCCCTGTGGAAAAGGATTTCTTTTTTCGGACATTTATTTAAAATTATCTTGAACAGTCCGGGATCGTTATCATTTTTGATAACCTCACCAAAACAAACCATAAACCAATCGTTGCACAGGATTTCGTTCACGTGACGTTATTTGGTAGCAACAGTGTATAATTCAATATGCCGGTCGACGAGGCGCTGCGATGAAAGGGGCTCCTCACAACATCACAATGCAGCGTCATTGAATTAAATTTAGGTTTGCTTCATAATAGGTTATGGGATTATGGAATAAAAACAGAAATGTATAGAAGAAAACTGTCTTCGTCCAAAGTTACTGCGAATTTAATTCCCACACCGTGTGATATTTGTTCCGCGAGTAATGACACAGCGAAGGTAGACAACAAATATTCTGTTCACAAAAGCGTTGTTTATTGACACTAACATGATAATAGCTTCCATTTTCCCTCAGGCTTCATTGTCTTGGTAGCTGACGAAGCTGCTTGTTCAACAGTCTGTAGTAAATAAAAACGAAAAAGTAATAGTAAATACATCTTGAAGAGCTGCAACTTAATTTCGTTTAGTTTGCGTGATAACAAACAGTATAACTTGTACCAGTTAATTCAACAGCCAGGCTCGGCGTAGTAACACGTAAAATGCAAGTAGCTAACATGTTCACGGAATATTTGTTCCTCCAGAGCTAACATTTAGAGAGCTTAAAACATATCTGGCAATACAAACGAGCCGAGAGAGAAGAAACCGGGCAAAAAACAGAGGTGTCAAACTCTACAAATTTCACGCTGATTGCAGCGGAAGCCAACCTGACATATGACCTATGTCCTTCCAAAACCACAGGATTTTTGCTTAGCGAAATATTCAAAGATCCCCAGATCGTACCATACAAAAGGGGCAGATCCTTAGAGATATACTAGTTCGAGCAAAACTTCCTAAAGCGGCTATTACACGCGGATAGGAGTTGCGTAGGCCTGTTACCCCATTGTTGTCACTCGCTGAATCCAACGATAAGCTTCATTATATTAATGACTGGTGTGCCAGAAAACTGACCTAGTTTGGCCGGCATTTCTTGAAAATATCTCAGGACCACGAATGTGTGGACATTGAATCTTGGACTCAAAAATATAGGCAACTTACCTTTTAATGCATTTGCCGATTGACCGTCTCAGGCGATAAAAATACCTCACGTACGTCAGGCAAACATTAGGCCGGCGGGGATGAATAAAATCGCTGTCCTCTTCAATGTCGATATCATGTCGTTCGAATTCAAGCTTGAATTTTTCTTTAGGTCTTGCAGAAGTCCTTTTTGAATCGAAGACGCAGTCTTGCCGCAAAATCGACATAAATTTGCTGTTTTGATTCTATGGGTACCAGCATCCGCCATCTCAATACCTAAGAACACATCAATTAAAGACATTACAGATGTAGATATGGCCGCCGTTACGAACAGCACATCGCAAATCAAAACAACCCCGTGCACTTTTTTCACAGATCGTGCACAACACTAAAAACAGATTAAATCCCAAGTATATAGCGTGAAGATTAACGACATATTTTTTGTGATTGTCGCAAAAATCTGCAAGCAACTTAAATCTAATGACAAAATGAAAAACATTCCTGATCTGTATGCAAAATTGCAAGCGCTGTTTCACTTTACGAGTAGCATTTTATATCGTTTACGCTGGTCTTCAGCCGCCATCTTCAAAACACGCGAGGCTCTTCCTTTCTTGGTACTTATCGAATAGAGTTATGGGTAAAACACCCGAGCATAATCGAACAAATAACGAGCAAAGCGAAGTGAATACGAAAATTCCCAATTTTTGAAATGGCCGCCATTATATGACGTCACATGGTTATCAAAAATGATAACGATCCCGGACTGTTTAAATGTCCAAGCACAGAAATGATGTACTAAATAGTGTTAACATCATAAAGGTTAATTCAGCCACCAGAAAATGATAAAAAGTGTTGCCGTTTAGCTGAAAAGATTTCTGTGCTAAAAATAACTTTAACATGTCACGTGATGATATATCATTTTATAGAGTGGTTAAGGTTACACATCTTATTGCTGTTAACAATGTCCCAAAGTTATTTCGTGTTATATAAAATGGATAAATAGTTAGACCACGCCCTCACTTATTTTCATAAAACAGATCTGGGCCCAGGCCTTAATTTACCCGAGTTGAATTTCCTTTGTTAAATTTCAATTATTTTGAATCCTTCAGTTACTTATTTCCTAAAGTATTTTCGCTC